>JAOSBN010031634.1:0-16270 GCA_027563595.1 Erythroxylum suave
AATAATAATAATAATAATAATAATAACAACGACAACAACAACAACAATAACAACAACAACAATAATAATAATATATCAAAATTTAAATTTAATTTAATATTTTATATAATTTATAAATTAATTAAACAAATTTAGTAAATTAATCAATTTTTAAACGTAACATTTTTACCTTATCTCCAATCTTTAAAATATTAATGCTAGGAATTGGACATAAGTTTTTAATTTTTATTAAAAAAATAAAAAAAGAGTATACACTAAATAGCTTTTAAAAATTCAAGAAAAAGATATAAGCATGACACTTTTTATCACCTGTGACATTTATGTCACTCCGTGATGATTTCTGTCACATGGATGACAGTTTTGCGCTTATAACAAAATTATAATTATTTAAAAGGTATAATTATCTTTTTAATTTATATTAAACTTTTAGCTGTTGAGTAAAATAAAAACCCAGTCATTATTATAAGGCATAATTTTTATCATCTGAATCAAAATATTCATATAGACGAGCATTTAACTAATAATTAAACAAAAAAATAATTTATAAAGAAATTAAACAATAAATTAATTATTTTTAAAATTTTAAATTTTTATCTTATGTCCAATCTTTAAAATATTAATGCTAAGAATTGGACGTCAACTTGTAATTTTTATTAAAAAATTAAAATTAAAAATGAAAAAAATGCACTCTTAATAACTTTAAAAAATACAAGAAAAAGTTACAAGCGTCACACTTCTTATTACACCTGTGACATTTATGCCACTATGTAATAATTCTTATCGCGTGGATGACAGTTTTGTGCTTATAACAAAATAATAATTATTTAAGAGGTATAATTGACGTTGTAATGCATATTAAATGTTTAGCTACTAAATAAAACAAGAACAATATCATCATTATAAGGCATAATTTTTATCATCTGAACCAAACTACTCTTATAGAGGAGTTTTTAAACTCAACTGATTAGATTGAATAAGTCAACCTATCAACTGATAATCAAACAAAATAATTAACTATTTAACTATACTCTCCAAAATGCTAAAAAATAACTAAATCGCTGTCTACCAAATGGGCATAGTTTTATAGGTTCCCAAAAATTTTAACTTTTATTGCAAATCGACAATTTATTGCCTGCGAAACTTTATATTTTGTAACTATTGTGTTTCTTCATTTTCACACATTTAGCTTCTTGTCCCATTTATCTCTGTGATTTAAGAAAAGATGGTATCGCTCAGTTTCCAAAGTCACGAAATGCATTATTTAGAATGTATAATAAATTATATATATGTATGTATGTGTTTCATGATTTAAAACATAATTTACAATGATCAACTGTGGCTCTTTGGGGAACTTGAATGCAGGATAGATAAGATAAAAAGTTTCCTTTATTTACATCATCTTTTAAAGGATTTCCTTCATTAAGGATATCAATGCTTTGATAGAAGGTAACAATCTTTTTTCTTTTCATGTAGGTGTAAAGTTGGTAAGAAGACAAGTCTAAGAAATCAAGGAAAAACTACTATTTTTAATGGAAATCTAGTTTTGGATAACATGCATAGAAGGATATCTGAAGACATGCATGGCAATCAACATCTATTGCAGATGTGTTTGTGTTTGCTTCAACGTTAAGGCTACGTTGATACGTACCAAACATGCTCACTACATATATATTTCCATTTTGCACAGTTGGAGTCCCTTTTGGTCATCCAAATGAACATCTAATTTGGACAAAGAAGATCGTGAGAGATAAAGGAAGTGATTGCTAAAACTAATGTGGTTTTGACATGGAATACACTTTCTAAAATAGTATAATTTGGACTTAATGTTCATCACCACCATAATGCCAAAAGAGCACATAATTAATGGTATTAGGCAATGTTTAGTTAGAAAATCGGGTTGGGATCTAATCTCGGTCGTAGCGGAATACTTATAAAACAATTTCGTGACTTTTGATTTTTCAAAAACCAAGATCTCTTTAATTTTATAAAATAATTAACGCATAATTCATAATAAAGCGGAATCTAATCAGTACCTTGTTCTGAAGCTTAATCATAATCTTGTCATATTCCTTGAACTGTTTCTAAAACTGATATGTCCCAATTACCGTAGCCGCACAAATGTCTGCCTTCTAACAACATCTATATAATGTCTTGAGAGAACTCTCTAACTTTTATAGAGAGGGTTAAGCAAGAAATGTTAGCTCCATAGAGCTTAAGCCTATTTACAATAAGCTTTGGAGGTTTTAGTAATTTAATTAGAATTAAAAATAATTCTAATTAAATATAAATTATGCTCAAATTAGATCAATATCTCATATTAATCCTTATTTATTAAATATGTCATATTTAATTACAAAGTTTCCTAAACTTTACAATCAAGTCCAATTTGATTCAAATAACTTTTCTCTCTTCAACCCATTAGGTTTCCAAATATATTGGCAATGATAATAAATTGTAACTATAATTCACACGTAGAATTAGATAAATTAAAAATCCTTTTAATTTATCTTTAATTATCTAATTAAATTATTTATAATCATAGATCAAGATTGGCACCTAGCAAAACTTCATGACCATCCAAATATTTAGAAATGTCAAAGTGGTTTTGACTAACCTTTCCCCATATAATTTAATCATTTCATCAAATAATGTTTTGATTAGACATAGAACATAAAATTAATGTCTACTATATTTTGAGTTCAATCATATTAGTTCTCCATCATTAGCTATTAATTTAATGAATGACATTTGTAAACTATTTACAAGGCGTCATTGTACCTTGGCCAAGAATTTTTCGAATCAATAATATTTGAGAATAACGAAACATTTTCCATAATTACTTTAGATTAATAAATCCTATCTTGATCACATACCTATCTCTATATAATTCATAGTACATCCAATGACTACCAATTGAACAACCCATGATTAAAAAGGTCATAAGTAGTACCAAATTATAACAATTCCAATACAAGATAAATTTGATGAATTCAAGTCAAAGGATCACTTATACAATCATGACAAGGAGAATTTCATAGACATACAAGTAATATTCCAAATGGATTTCTCATATTAGGTTTATTCAGTGAACGTGTTCTTTAACAAACACTCACACGTTTGTTTAAATATCTCCGTACTCTAATCTATGAGATAACTACTTCCTTCATAAGGAAAAATATAATGTGTGCTAGCCTTTTTGCATTCTGTTAATGTACAATTTTAATAGAATAATGACCAGGAATAATTTTAAGATAATATATAAATGCAATACGAATTTTATAATTATAATTTCATTATACTTTCATTTTTAATGTATAATTATCTCAAAGACTTTATCATATACATTTAAAAGTGTAAAAGATAAAGAATGCTTTTAAATAATTATCACTTAACTGCAACTAAATCGATTAGTTGTAGGGCATAAATCAATAATCTCTCACTTACGCTAAGTCAATTGTTTAAATATCTCATTTCATATCACTATATGATGATTATACTACTGTTGGGACAGTGGCTTAATGAGAGAATTCTACAAGATTCTCTATGTTTAAATCTTACAACTTCTATGTTAACTATCATCATAATTAAGAAAAATTTCCTAAATACATGATTAGATCTTTGATGAGATAACTCCTTTGGCATGCCCAACGACTTTGAAGTTCTACAATAAATTAATGTCTTAAACAATGCAATGAACTATATCAAGTTCACTAAAGAATTTATTGATCCGATTAATCACCAAATGAAAAATATATTATGGTTTAGTTAGTAACCATTGCTATATTGGAGCCTTTCTAATCTTGAATGATATTGTTCTAAGTAAATAAGCCTTGATTAGAATTTACTTCTAATGTTATATCTAGGGTATTAATTTATGTTTCATTGAATGCTTTATAGGCTTGAATATAGGTTGGCCACAAAATTTATACTCTTATAATTCTACATCATCTTCCCAACACAACATACATCCCAATTTGCAACAATCAATGTTTTCAATAAGCAAACTAAGACCCTTAATAAGTTTCTTTTTATTGTAAAAACTATCAACCATTGTATGATCAAGAGGAAATAACTTATTATAAAATACAAGAATTTTATCAAAACTAGGATTAGAAATATGCCCTTCAGACTTTATTTTCAATATTTGAGCAATTGAAGACATTGAGTCATTATCTGACAATTTGGCCATAGTTCTTGGTGAACTAAGTGTAGCAAGTCAAAAAACTATTTTGCATGTGGGTTTTGTTCTTCTTCAAGATTTTCTATATTTTCCTGAAAGGTAGAATCGACTGTATCATAAATCATTGGTATGTAAGATTTTCATTTATATCTACATTATTTATTCTAAATCCAATCCCCCCTTCAAATTCATTTAAGTTTATTGACAATTGTACTTCATTACCCCTTGAGGTGCTACAAATTAATGGTTCCCCATATTGTGTCTACTCAAAATAATTTGGAACAAACTCTATTCTCAACAAATACCCATTCACTTCATCAATAGGAAGGAAACGAATGTATTTGCACTTTTTATATAAACATCTGATCTTTGGGTCATCCATATATGCAAGTTGAGAACATTCATAATGAATAAAAGCCTAACTCCCTCAACAAACTCAGGATTAATGAAACCATCAGGTGTTAATCGTCTATACAACTAAGATCTGTCAACATTACTCATTTATGCAAAATTATTAATTTCAAATAGTGATTCTACAGTTAGTATCCTTCATGTCCCCCAAAGTTTACAAAACATCTAAACTTTACACAACATCTCCTAAGTATTAACCAATTGAATTAATCACCTACAATTTATTTCAAAACTATGGTATGTGGCACTATTTACACTGGTAAATTAAGAAAACAAGTTCTCGATATGACTACTAGGCATGGAATTTTTCACCGATAAGCCTCACCGGAGCTGTATCACAGGATTCTAGTCTATATACCACTATAGGGGTTCAATAATTCCTTAAATCATCCATAACATCTCAAACTCATTCCATATACAGTAAATACTTACACTATTAAATAAGAATATAAAACCTCATAAATGATTATATGAATATTCTAAACAACAACATAAAATAAAGACCTCCTTTGCATTCACATAATATTCAAATGTATCAAAATCGTATTATTAAAGCAATACATATGATAAACATTAGTTGGACAACGACGGATGGATAACTTCAGACTACAAAGAAGAAAGATGAGTGATGTTCTTCAACATAATATAGGGTCTATGAAAAAGAATATCAAATATTTAATATAATACACCTGTTCTTATATTTGTTAAGAAAATAAGATAAATTGCATTAGTTAAATTTGATGGCATTTCTAAATCCCTTAATAAAGTTATCTTTGAGTTTTTCTACTTCAAGTTCATAATTAAACTAAATCCCTTCATGTTTGGTGTTAGTTTAGGTGATGATTGTATTTTTGTCCTTTTTAATTCTTCTAATATCAATGTCTATAACATTGATGTCTATAACATTGCATGCATTATTAGCTAGCTATAGTATAAGGTTCTTCAACCTCAAGCTTACAGATATACATATTATTATTGTTTACACATGGATCCAACCTTTATATGTTAATTAGAATAATTAACTAGAACAATAAAAAGCTTAGCAATTGAAATATTAAATTGTGTTCTTGGCTCATATTAAATATCATAAAGATGTGTTTAAGTTTGTTATTTTTTTTCATTTTACTCTTATCATTAATTTTTGAACTCGAAAGGAATTAAAAAAAAAACCTCTTATATTAATAGTTTATTCCAACTATAATTGACCAAATCATCAATAATTGATTTGCATAAGAATATGAAATACATTTCAAAACTTGAATAAAAATACATCATCACTATTAATACGTACATCTTAAAATCCATGAACCTTCTATTAATATATCATCACTATTTAAACCTTTAAAGAATGTTGAAACCTACAAAACAAAAACTTCCAACAATTAACCACAATATATTCAAGAAGAATAAGATTAGAAAAACCTAAATTATACACTACTTACAAAAAACCAAGCCTGCAATTAATAACATCACAGAACAATGAAAAATTTCAAGAACCTAATAATAAGGTGATGACAAGAACCACATACTAACTCTTAAATGAAACGCAAAAAGAATTGTCTAAACAATCTCATATTCATAAAAAATGTATCCTTAAACAAATTCAAGCATATTATAAAAACAAAGAGATCAAATCCCAGGTTTATTGAGAATGTTCCAATTTTAGCAAGGAAAAAGCTCAAATATATCAAAACTAGACAAAGTTCAAGATTTAAAATGCAAATACCTATTCTAAAAGCTTATGCATATGGAATACAAAGTCATTGTATTACGACTATTGGTAAAATATTTAAATTGTTACTTAACATCACTTAGATGTAAAGGTTATTTCAGATCTTCTTTAAATGCTTCTGTTGCAAGTTACTTGCGCAAACAAGGTCATATTATATGTTGAATATATACATAACATAAACATATTAACCTACCATAGTCTATAATCAAAGCTACTAATCTATATGCCAAAATTCTAAGGCACTTTATAGGTGAATCCCATAGTCATCGTTTTTTACACTTAGCAAAGTTAGTCAACATATAATTCAAACTCTAAAAGTGAACTTAACAACAATGTGTATTCAAACTAAGGTTTACAAATTGTATTCTTGTTATTTTAACTTAAAAATTCTCTTATATAAGAGATCATAAATAAGGACTAAAAAACTATAATATTGCCTTGCAAACTAAGTGACATCATTACTTACCACAAAATATGTGCTTAAATTAGGCGTGTCTGCCTAATTTATTGACAGATATGATGTTTTCGTTGCTATATTATGTCAAAAAAAATTGTCAAGATACTTTCCCTCCACCTTTACTGAAGAACATTTTGTCCATCGCAAAATCGAAATTTTCATGACAGTTTTATCAAAGGATATTGATTTTTCGTCTCTAATTAGCTATGGTATTTATTTCGTCAATAAATTTTGTTGCTAATTTATGTTTTTCTTATAGGAGGCATTCCTCCATAGGGTGGGAAGTAACAAATAATAGATTTTGATGCCTAAAAGTTTTCTTAAGTAACATATACCTTAACCCATTAGAGTGTTGAAAATTTACCTTAAGAGAGAAAATTAATTCAAATATGTAGTCATATCCTTTTATTATGCAAATGTAAGATTTGATTTCTAGATCAATAACCAGAATATTTAGCTGCTAGCTCAAAGTTGAGTATGATCTCCACAAAAGGTGATAAATATCACGTCAATCTCCATTAATTTTATATAAACATAACAATCCATCCAAAGTGGTAGGCATGAGGAAATTTGAGAGCTCTTACCATCTTCAAACCAAGTAAGAAGAAGACTATTTGCAATCAACTTGAGATTTTTAACCAACTATGCATTCCTAAACGTCATTTTCCTTTAAAAATTTTTATTTAGCCTTCCTTTAGGGTAAGTAGGATGGGACTATATATAGTTCCAGTATCCTTTTGTCTTCTGGCGGGCTAATAATAGCACTAAATTTTTGTGGAAGGAAGTAAAAGCAAACAGAAGTAAAAATGCTTTTTACAGCAAATAAACAAAAAGTACCACAAAACCTGGAAGCGGGGGTTGTAACCAAACTCTTGATTAGAAGTGGTGTTAGAGGTGATCCATTCATAAATGATGACCAACCCAATATTTGACTGGAAGCAACATAAGACACTTGATTGATGCATACATTCACATAGCCTGGTGTCTAACAAATTTCTTGCAATACATGCCTCAACAATAATATGTCTCAAGTTACCAACTATAAAATAACTTAAAAAGCGAAATAGTTACAGTGACCAATAAGTAAATTTGGAGATTATTCAATTTGAACGAGGGAAATTTTTAATTTCTAACTTTTTGTTTGTTCTTCCTTTTTGAGCCTCTAAATTAAAAATAAAAAGTGAGCAATAATTGAAATGAATATGATTTAGTTCTAGAGATAGAGAGAGTGCTTTCCTCTAGTCCAATTAAAATGAAGCAAGGACACTTAGCAAAATCAACAAGCTGGTTGGGAGTTAATTTATTTGCTAAGTCTTTTTTTTAAGCTCTTCATATTCTTGATAGACTTTGCTTTAGTAGCTAAAGAGTAAACATCAAGCTTCACATAAGTTTTAGTGACAAAAAAATGTATAAGGAAAGCTGGAACCTAATCAGGATTATCATATGCCCTTTATTAACTCAGACCTTCTCTGAGAAAAGATGAAAATAGGAAACATAGGAACATCTAGTCACTTAATGTAGTGAACTGGAATATCCTTCAAGCTACTGTTTTGGTAATAGCTATCATGAACTGGTAGTGTTAGCATTTTCCCTAGTGATAGTGATCAGCCCATAGTGCAGCAAGCTAAACCTATTTAAACAGATATGTGTAAGGGTAAGATAGGGAAGGGGACAATTGCCATACAAACAGGTTGTTAGTAGTTAGTTATCGAGAGAGATTGTAGAGGACAACATATAAAGGGAATCTAGGAGAGAGAGGATTATTATTCATATTATAGTGAATTGTATTAGCCTATAAACTCTTTCCATAAGGTATTCTACTATTGTAACCCTATTCTATACGTAAATAATACAATCTCTATATTCTTCCCTATCAAATTGGCGCTTTCGTTGAGAGACCAAGTTGGGTAGAGATTGTATGCAAACTAGAATGGAAGCTAGAGTTTCTGTAGTGGAGGCATCTTTTAGGAGACAAGAATCATCCCTCTTAGCCCAAGAGGGGATGGCTCAATTGCATGATACCACTTTGAGGGACCTGCGCACACAGCTCAGCTCCTTAATGGCCAGTGTCAAAACTCTGGCCAAATCCCAGAATTTGTTACAGTGGAATTAAGGGATGGATTTCAGACCTTGATGGAGAAAAACTCGTAGAAACAGAATATGGGAGACGGCAAAGGACCACTGGCATTCACTCAGCAAGCGTCTGGGGGGGGGAGAGAGACAGGCGTACCACGCATCAACTTCTACTTGTGGTGACAGACCCGCATGTGTTCTGCAAGGAGTGGGATCCTATTGTCAAGATGATTATAATTCTTCAGCTACTACCGAACATGCATAGAACTAATACAGGAACACAACTTGTCGGGTTGCCCTCCCTATGTTCCACAGAGAAGACCCATTTGAAGGGTTCATGTAAGATGAATCATATTTTATGATTCACAAAGACCCACCTAAACTTCGCTTACCAATGGTTCAGATTTGCATGGAAGGGACAATGTGGTACTGGTTCATGACTCTACGTAAGTTTGACCCCTGCATGACATGGGACATGTTCAAGCATTCATTGTTTGGATGTTATGATGGGACGAACGAAGGGGACTTGATAGAACAGATGAAGTCGATAAGTCAGCAGGGATCTGTGGATGCCTATAATGATGAGTTTAAAAGGGTAGCGTCACTTATAGGCCATTTTCTGAAAGAATGGTACATGAGTAGCTTCTTGGGTGGTTTATATGAGGAAATAAGGAACAAGGTTAGAACCTATGATCCTCCAAGTCGAGCTCAGCTTGTTTTTATTACGCGAAAGGTAGAGAGGGAATTAATAAGAGAAGGGGTGATATGATTGGGAGTGTGGAAAAACAAACCTGGAATTTTCCCTACAAGCTTCGAGTCCTAACTGGGAACATCTTCATAAGCATTTGTCTCAGGTAGTCCACATAGCCGATATCTCCAAGGGTGAGGCGAGAGAGTTAACTAGCAAAAATCGAAGTACCATGACAGTTGGTAATCAACTAGGGGGTTCAAGATGGAGTGGAACAAAGAATTTGTCATATGAGTAGCTTATGGAGAGAAGGGCCAAGGGTTTGTGCTTTAAATATGGATAGACTTATGGTTCCCTTCACCAATGCCTAGATAAGGAGTATAGGTTGATTTTTTGGGAAGGAGATGAAGCAGATATAGGAATGAGGAATCCAAGAACAATAGAGGC
This sequence comes from Erythroxylum suave, assembly GCA_027563595.1. Classification (NCBI taxonomy): domain Eukaryota; kingdom Viridiplantae; phylum Streptophyta; class Magnoliopsida; order Malpighiales; family Erythroxylaceae; genus Erythroxylum; species Erythroxylum suave. The sequence continues at coordinate 9,989 of JAOSBN010031634.1, forward strand.
TAAAGGTCAATAGGAAGATTGGGAGTTCAAAGAAATAGCGAAGGTCCAAACCTCACCCATGAAGACCTTGGTACTTGATAGGTAAGTTTAATGAAATGCCTATTGTTGGAGTAAGGTTGGGAGATGGACATCAATGCTTCTCTTGAGGAATTTGCAAAGAGATTAAGTTACATTTGAATGGAGAGAGGTTTAGTGTAAATGCATATGTCTTTGACATTGGGGGACCCGATTTAATCCTAGGGGTGGCTTGGCTATAAACATTAGGTGAGGTAAGGGTTGATTGGAAGAAGATGTGCATGTCATTTACCTAAAGAGGTGTACACATTACCGTGGAAGGAATTAACATGAAAGCCTCTTCACCTCATGGTTTACAACAGATTTCAAAGAATCGGGATATGAAAGTAGAGGGGTTGTTGTGGTCTATGGGAATCTATAGGTCTTTATTTGAGGAGATGGGAACCTTGGATGCAATAAATGATGAAGAGTTGCGAATTGTTCTAATCAGATTTGAATCAGTTTTTCAAGAGTCCAGAGGGCTGCCACTTAGAAGGGATCATAACCATACAATTAACTTGAAGGAGGGGGCAGAACCTCTGAATATTTGACCATATAAACATGCTCATCGTCACAAGGATGAGATTGAGAGACAAATATGGGAATTACCAGATACTGGGTCATTGGGCCTAGTATTAGTCCTTTCTCAAGTCTCGTCATCCCTGTCAAAAAAAAGTAGGGCTTACAGAGGATGTGTGATGACTACTGAGCCTTAAATAAGCTTATGATGCTTGATAAATTTCCTATTCCAGCAGTGGACGAGCCGATGGTAGAGCTACATGGGGCTAGATATTTTTCCGAGGTTGATTTGTTGTCAGGTTTTCATCAAATTAGGTAGGGAAGGGGATATCTATAAAACGGGGTTTCAGACTCACAAGGGGCATTATGAATACCTAGCAGTGCCCTTTGGACTCATGAATGCACCTGCAACATTCTAAGATACCATGCACTCTATTTTTAAACCTCTATTATGGAAGTTTGTTTTGGTTTTCTTTGACGACATGTCAGTTTCTAGTTTAAATTGGAATTTGCACTTGGAGCATTTGGCTTGTGTGTTGCAATTGTTACTAGACAATCAGTTGTTTCCAAATCAGAAGAAGTGCATTTTTGAACATAATTGTGTGGAATACCTAGGCTATGTTATATCATGTGAAGGGGTAGCCATGGACCCATCCAAAATCAAAAGTATTTTGGAGTGACCTATTCCTAAGAATATAAAAGGGGTAAGAGGGTTCCTTGGACTTAATAGTTACTACCAGAAATTTGTCAAAGATTACAGTAAAATAGCCAAACCTCTTACTGAACTCATAAAGAAAGATGGTTTCAGCTGGGGAAGGGAGGCCTAAGAAGCATTTGAAGAATTGAAGAAGAGGATGACTACATCACTTGTCCTAGCCTTACCTGATTTTTCCAAGGAGTTTTCCCTATAGTGTGATGCTTCAGGAATGGGCCTAGGTGTTGTCTTACTTGAGGAGGGTCACCCACTAGCTTATTTTAGTAAGGCCTTGGTTGAATCGACTTACTCTAAGTCAGTTTATGAGAAGGAAGTTATGACCATGGTGATGGTCATTCAGCATTGGAAGCACTTCCTTTCAAGTTTTATACTGACCATACGAGCTTGAAGCATTTATTAGACCAAAGAATCCCCTCTATAGATCAATAGTGTGGGTAGGTCAAGTTGTTGGGTCTGGGTTTTGAAGTGATCTATAAACTTGAAAAGTTAAATGGAGTCACAAATGCCTTATCAAGGGTCGAAGATGACAAGTTAATGTTTTCAGCAATTTCAGCTCCCTTTTGGCTTGATTTGGATGTAGTCCAGTAGGAGGGTACTAAGCTTCAATTGCTTATGATAGCTTTCCAACGAAACCCCAACTAACCATCTAAGGGATGGTCTATTGTTCTAAAAAAATTGACTAGTCCTTTCAGCCACTTCAGTATTAATACCTCAATTTTTCCATGAGTATCATACCTCAACTTCAGGGGCACATTCTGGTTTCCTTAAGACTTATAAGAGGTTAGTTGGTAGATTGTTTTGGCTAGGGATGAAGCCAACAATACAAAAATTTATGCAAGAATGTGTCATATGCTAGAGGAATAAATATATGGCGATATCTCTAGCTGGACTTTTGCAATCATTTCCCATGCCTAAGTCCATTTGGGATGAAGTCTCAATGGACTGTATCACGGAGCTCGCTAAATCCTATGGTTATAAAGTCATATTGGTGGTAGTAGATCACATGTGCAATTATGCCCATTTCCTACTCCTCAAGCATCCTTTTACTGCTAAAACTATGGTTGAAGCCTTCATCCAAGAGGTAGTGAAGTTACATGTTAAGCTATAGGACCCTCTTTTCATTAGGAATTTTTGAAAGGAGATTTTCATATTATAAGGGACAAATAGAGGTAATCAATAGGTGCTTAGAAACCTACCTTCATTGCTTTACTGCTGAACAACCTAAAAATTGATCTTATTGGATTTCTTAGGTTGAATATTGGTATTACACCAATTACAATGTTTCATATGAAAAAACCCCTTTTGAGCCGTTTATGGTCGCCTTCCACTCACCTTGCTACAGTTTTCTCAAGGAGAAACACAAATAGAATCGGTGGCATTAGCCTTGGTTGATAGGGATGAAGCTTTACGCCAACTTATACACAACCTATTGAGAGCACAGTCTATGATGAAAAAGGTTGTTGAAGTTCACAGAAGGGATGTTACTTTTAGGGAGGGAGACTTGGATTTTGTAAAGCTAAGGCCACATAGACAGCTGATTGTTGCAAGGAGAATCTATCCTAAACTTTCAGCAAGACACTATGGCCCCTTTAAAGTCATTGGAATGGTTGGACAAGTCGCCTATAAACTACAGATCCCACCCATGTCCAAAGTACACCTGGTTTTTCATGTTTCCCAACTGAAGAAAGCCCTAGGTGACCATCCTATTAAGCATGACCTCCCTCACAGATTAGAGATGAATCATATGGAATTGACTACACTAGAAGTAGTACTAGCTTCCTGTACGTCTAAGTCCAAGGGTAGAAGTATTCTCCAATGACTTGTTTGTTGAAAGACAAACTAGCAGAGGAAGCAACTTAGGAGGATGCAACTTTTATCAAAGGGTAGTTTCCTTCTATTCACCTTAAGGACAAGGTGCCTATTGAGGAGGAGGGAATTGTTAGCATTCCCCTAGTGATAGTGATTAACCCATAGTGCAGCAGCCTAAGCCTATTCAAACATATATGTGTAGAGGTAAGATGAGGAAGGGACAATTGCCACATAGGCAGGTTGTTAGCAGTTAGTTATAAAGAGAGATTGTAGGGGACAACACATAGAGGGAATCTAGGAGAGAGAGAAATGATTAGTAATCAGATTATAGTGAATTGTATTAGCCTAGAAACTCTTTCCAGTAGGTATTCTACTACTATAATCCTATTTTATACGTAAATAATACAGTCTCTATATTATTCCCTACCAGGTAGGCCGTATCAGAACACCGTTGCTTTAGTAAAAGCTTAATTGGTTAACAAATGTACTGCTTGAGGTGGCGTTAACAAGTCCTCAAAATCACCCAATAACTGTTGCAGTTATTAAGCCCTTCTGACAATTTTCTTGGTCATATTTCTCATTAGTTTGATCAGCAGAGTTACATTTAGTTTTGTCTACCAGTGCACTTTCCTCACCCATAATGTTACCAATTGTGATTGTTGTGATTGACAATAGCATACACAAGAATGATTCAATGTTATTTAAAGGACAATCAACAACATCCTTTTCTTGAAAGACCAGTAATAAGCAAGTTATCAGACTAGAGGTCAATTGGGAAAGTTAAAGTTGATTAAGGGAAAATAAGAAAGAACACAGAAGGTCCAGTAAGGCACAAAGGATCTAAAAGTCCTATAACCGATTGGTTATAGAGGGCGGCCAATTATTTGAAGCACCTTCTTTATAGGAACTTTTTTTATAACAAGCGTCCTTTTGCTCTCTACTATTTTAAACATCACACTAATCCTTTTAAATATATTAGCTTCATAATTAGGTAAGCATGGTTGATTAGATTCCTTAGCGAAAGAAATCAATTTGCAAGGCACATGTGCAGAATCCATGTGAAACAAATTTAGAATTATACTTATATTAGTATCAAGTTTATACAACTTCCTACCTTTTGGACAACCCGTAAAGCTACTATCCACATGCTCAGAAGTGCATCATGCCATACAGTATAATTGATTGCTCATAAAGACTTTATTAAACCTAAAAAATTGAGTATTATTCAGACATCATTAGAACAACCCCCATCCTTTTCAAGTAAGAGAACATTTTAAGCACTAAGGGAGATGAATTGGTTGCTACCAACAAGACTTTCGTTAGTATTTACTGTTGCATCTGATCTATCCATAGCATCTTCTATATATAGACCAATAGGAAGCCAAAGCTCAGATTAAAAAACTCCATAGCATTGACCAGGTGAAGATAATAGAGCTCCAGATGAGATAACTGCATGAAACTGCTTATTTAGTACTCTTTTGCATTTTAGACCAGTTGTAAACTACAAAAGTGCCTACATGAGCGTACAGTTAGAATTTTTTAAAGTGACAGAATGTGTTGTAAGTAGTTGGAATTGCTGAATGAAAACCTCCTAATGTGAAGTCCTAAAAAGGATAAAAAATGTCTACATTAACCAAAATTTATTCAAAAAGGAATAGAAAAGAAATTCAATTCCTAGAAAGGGCCTCCTAAGAGCTCAGTCAAACAAACAATCTTTTAAATTTGGTAATTTTAAGGTTGAATGTACTATGACAATTGGCAAGTTCTTCTCTTCTGTCTTTATTTTAGTAACTGCTTTATCCAAAGCAAAACATGATGCTAAAAACTCACATGTTCTGACATGCTAGCAAAGAATTCTAGAAGTAAGTTAGTATTGTAGAAACTTTCTTAGAAGCTCTAGAGCCATTTTGGTGGTCAATACATCCAACCCCTTACGGCTCACATATCTCTTCTCAATAAAGCTGTCCTTGAAATATATTTCCATGTCTTGTGGTCTCATTAGCCATACAACGATCTTTTTCTAGGTAAGCTCCACAAACCTTCATCATCTAGTGATGCATCAAGTAACTGACACATAATTGAAAAGACAAATTCAGCTAGAAGTATCCTGATATCACACACTTGAAGGCCATGTATATGAGAAAGAAGAATGCCATCTACTGCTTTCATGATCCTAAAATTAATTGTAGAGCATGATGTTAATTGGGCTAGTATGAAGCTAGGAGAAAGAAAAATAAGAAAAAAATATGAAATAGCGTTATTATCAGTTAATGGAAACTTTCAATTGGCACATACATGTCCATATATTTATTTTAAATATATTTTCATTATTAAATCAGAAATTATTTAAAATTTATATATTTTGAAGTTATTTTATATTTAATTATATTTATTAAATTTAATTGATTTAACTAAATTGGCAAAAACCAAATATAATTATTAATTAAAATTAAATTATTTATAATTCATATCCAAGATTAATTTTAGTCAATTAAATAGAATATATTAAATTTTTTTATAGTTCTCATTAAAATTAATATATTAAATAATTATATCATGTACGTTTAACTGATAGGAAATAAAAAATAAAAATCACTTTTTGTAGTTTCCAAGAAAAATCAAAAATCAAAGATTCAAATAGACAAATTTTTATAAATTTGAAAAAAAGCACTAATTAAAAAGAAAAATAAAAACAAAGAGAAGTTAGATTATAGCAAAAAATAGAAACTGACATAATTGGTTTTGACAAAGCCAAAGTGGCCTGCAAATAATTTATTTGATAATCCCAAAACAATTTCACAATCAGTTAATTGTGTTAGCTATTAGTTGATTCTATCAATGGATAACTAATAGCTAATTACATAGTAGATAATATTAGTTATTTGTTAAAGATATTTGGTAAAATTAACTATTTAGTATTAATTGTTTATAGATAAAATGACTTATAAGGATATGATTTAAAAAAATACAAGGACATGAATATTATATGTTAGCGTTTCTTTGAATATTTTAATGAGAATTTAGGATTTAGATATTTAATTTTACAAAAAATTAAGTTTATAATTATAATAAAAACATATAATAATCATCATCATCATCATCACCATCATAATAATAATAGATCAATTTTCAAATTTAATTTAATATTTTCATATAATTTATAAATTAATTAAACAAATTTAGTA
>JAOSBN010031672.1:0-16266 GCA_027563595.1 Erythroxylum suave
TATATATATACTACTTATGTTAACTTTCAAAAATCATAAAATTAAATTTTATGTTGTATACGATAAAATTAAAATCATGTCTCGATTTCTTGAAAGGATCTCCTAGCAACGGAGAACACGCTTGGACAATGTGAGATCAAACCGATGAAAAAGCAAGTAACTTGCTACTTCCTTGGAGCCCATGCGAAACTTTGCTCATGAAAACGTGTGACTTAGAGCCCGAATTCAAGGTTTTGACCACTACTATTCACCTGACAAAGTCGAGCACGTACACTTTTACAGAACAATACTATCATAGATGTACCTAAGGAGAAACCAGCTCATAAATGGTTCGAATCAACTTATACTACTACAAAAAAATAATACAATATGTGAAGTTTTATTGATAAAACGTGGTAGATTGTGATGACTTTTCATGACGTTTAAAAAACATCACAAAAAGTTACCAAACGATGTCGTTTTGGTTTTGTTAAAACGTTTATCGCAGTCCCCTGCCCCCTTCCCCCCAACTGCAGTTTGTTTCCTTCTCCAGATTTGCTCCGTCATTCTTCCTCCTCTGGATTGTTGTGTCATCTGTGTGTTCTCCATCGAGCTGCTGCGTCTCCAGGCATTGTGATCATCTTCTCCGGCATATTTCATCAAGGAATTTTCATCTTCTCTCTATCTTATTAATGTATTTTGAGGGATTATTCATTTTAGGAGTTGCGGAATGTCCGTCTGTTTTTGCTGCCTTGAACGAGTTTCGTTTTGAAATTTTTAATCTTTACCGTGTTAGGTTTATTATGCAACAACCATTTGTTGTTTATGGATACTGAAGACCACACTATTTTCAATTAGTTGAGTATAATCTAGCTTATTGCACACATACTATAAGATCATTTCAAGGATCTCATCTTCAATACTCAAAGCAATTCCTAGTGGTATCATTAACTAGTATTAATTTTCTTTATTCTAGGTAGAAACATTAGTGACAGTATATTGATTGCACAAAAGCTCGTTAAAGCTTATCAGTCTATTAGAAGTTGCTCTTTGAAAATTGATTTTTACAAATCCTTTGATACCATTTGCTGGAAGTTCATATCTTATACTTTAAAAGCCATTGGTTTCCCCTATTTCATTATTCATTAGATACTTCAATGTATTTCAATTATAAATTATAGCATTCTATTTAATGGAGAGGCCACTCCAATATTTAAAAGAGTCAAAAGTATTAAGGTGATCTTTATCTCCTTACAAATGTATAGAACATAAAACTATGCAATATATCTTTTCCTAAAGACTTAATATTGCTTTGTGGAGCTGATAAGAACTTTGTTAGCAATCTTATACATACCTTAAAATATTTCTCTAAGCTTTCTAACCTTAAGGTAAGGTGCTTCAAAATTTGATGGTTTCTCATATTGCTCGAATGAATTGGCATTGGAGCTCTCAAGCATATTTTGTCTTCAAATTCATAAAACCCCTTTTAAATACTTGGGAATTCCTTTTGCTACTTCAATTCAACTAATATGGATTATACCCTCCTATTTGTCTTTAGCTTAATGAGAATTGTAAGTTAGAAAAATATCACTATCTCTCTTACAAATGAATATCAAATTGTTATGTCCATCCTTAACAATATACACATATATTAGAGTTCTCACTTGTTCTTACATCTGAACCTCATCAAGGCTATTGAAAAGATTCCTAAAAATTTTATGTGGAATGATCAAGCTTTTTGTAAAAGAGTAGCAAAGATTAATTGGAAAGACAATTATCTAGCTAAAGATAAAAATATGGATAAAATTTATTAAAACCACTAATAAGGTTCTTATGGCTAAAAAAAGTATAGGAGATTGTTTAAAGATCATAAGACCTTGTAAGTAAAATGGATACATGAGCAATATTTAAAGGACAATATCTTTTAGAGCATGAAAACCAAATTTGATACTTCTTGGATTATTAATCAAATGTTGAAGCTTACAGAGTTCATAATAAGGGAAATGAAAGCTCAGATTGGCAATGGAGGAACTACTAGCATTTGATTTGATAACTAATGTGACTTAGGCCCTCTCTACCTATTACAAGCTTTCTTTACTCTATAACTTACCATACTTGCTAATACCAAAATGAAAGAGATAATTAGAGATGATGAGTGGCATTGTGAGAATAAATGTCTATATAAAATAATCAATAATATTCCTAAATATAAGCCTAATACCTTCAAAGATGATTACATTATCTAGCAATGCATAAATATGGGAAGTTCACTAACACCTCATGTGTAACTTTATTTAAACCTCCTCATGTAATTATACCTTAGTGGAAACTAATGTGGTTTAAAAACCACTTACCCAAGGCTTTTTTCATTCTTTAGATGGATATCCAAAAACGTCTTACGATATTGGATAGGATTAAATAGAGCTCTAGCCATAATGTTAAGTTTTGATAATGTATTCTTCTTATTTCCTTACACCTATTATATAAAGGCACCTTATTTGATATTGTAACTTGTAACCTTAACGCAATCTGTGGGATTAGGTGATTAGTTAGGTGATATGTGTCAAATATCAAATATATATATTTGATATTTGACACATATCACCTAATTAATCACACACACACACACACATATATATATATGATTTGGTAATTTTTAAAATGAGATTGAGTTGTTGTGTTTATTAGGTGTAAAGGTAAAAGAATAACAAGCTCTTCTAAAACAAAGAAATTGACTCTTATGCTCTTTTTAAAACTATCTATAACTGGATGTGAGAGCTTATCATTTCCAAAAGAATTCAATCTTAAATGAAATGGAATGAATGCAACTAGTTGGAACCTCCCAATATCGAGTTCCACTTTAAAAATCATTTATAGTTCTAAGTTTGTTCTAAGTATAGAAGATGAGATCCTTGAAATGATCTTATAGTATGTTTATGTTATACGTGTGAGAGAGATGGATGGTTCTGAAGAATGAAACTTTTGGTTGAGCTTGTGTGAAACAAATGAAGTTGAGTCAATATACTTTTTAGTGTTGTGGTATGTATGTACGAGAAGTATCTATCATACATAGATACTTCTCCTGAATTTATCATATATATACAACCTCTAAGCAAAGTAATAATGTTCATTTAGTTTAAGTAGCAAATATATGATTTGGTTACAAAATACCTCATTAAGCATACGAGTAAGAGTCTTTGTTGATTTGCCACTAACATAACATAATTTTCTCATTATTATATTTAATTAATAGGTATTTATTTACTCTATAGATAAGAGTTAGATGAACAATGTTAGGGTTTCCCGTGAATACATTGATGGAGTGAGAATGTTTATGAATTTTATGGCTGAAAAAAAGGGCAAAGATTGTGAAATTTCATGCCCTTGTGCACGTTGCATGAATTGTTATATGAGGTCTCAGATGAATGTTTTTGACTATTTAATGCAATTCGGCATGGACCAATCATACACCCGTTGGGTTTTATATAATGAACTACCAGAATATAGATTTATCTCTAGGGAAGAAAGGCTTGACGCTACAAATGTAGACATTGATGGGACGGGCAATGATATTAATGAAGGTGATGGTGATGAGGAGGATGATGGCATGCAAGATTTGCTTCATGATGTGGGTACTTTCTTAAATGATTGTCACAATTGATCAGGATGGAAGGAGTCCTCCTATAGGCGTCAGAGATTCTATCATGGGTGCCTTAATGAATTGTTGAGTAAAGCAACTGAAGAGTTGTACCCTGGATGTACAAACTTTTCAAAGTTGTCGTTTTTAATAAAGTTACTTCACTTAAAAGTATACAAAAAGTGGAACAATAATTCATTTAACATGTTACTTGCTCTGCTGAGGGATGTATTACCTAATTGTAAATCTTTTCCGAAGTCCTATTATGAAGCAAATCAATTTTTACAGAGCCTAGGTTTGGGCTATGTGTCCATACATACATGTAAGTACAATTGTTCCCTATTTTGGAAAGAGTATAGGGACTTGGAAAGTTGTCCCCAGTGTGGAACATCAAGATGGAGAATTAATGATGGCAAGGGTAAGAAGATATCCTATAAAGTATTGCAGTACTTTCCATTAACGTCCAGATTACAATGATTATTCATGTCAAGTAAGATCGCTAAACAAATGACATGGCATAATGATAGGCCTAAAGGTGACAGTAATACCATGGTTCTTCCTTCTGATGGAGCTTTGATGAGCTATATCTTGAGTTTGCCAAAGAACCACGTAATGTTAGACTAGGCTTAGCAACAGATAGATTCAATTAACATAGCAATTTGTCACTTTCATATAGCGCGTGGCCTTTTGTTCTATTAGCATACAATTTACCCCCTTGGATGTGTATGGATGAGTCATTTTTTATTCTATCACTGGTTATTCCAAGTCTAAAACCAGTGGGTAGAGACATTGATGTCTGTATGAGGCCACTAGTAGATGAGTTAAATGAGTTATGGGAAGATGGTTTTTGATGTTTTTTATGTTTCAAAAGGAGAAAATTTTTGAATGCATGCAACTTTAATGTGGACTAACAACAACTTTCCAGCCCATGGTAATATTTCTGGGTGGAGCACGAAAGGCTATAAGGCATGCCCTTTTTGTAACAAGCATACTCCTTCTTGTAAGTTAAGAAGTAAGATTGGTTACTTAAGCCATCGGCGTTTTCTTCCGTACGATCATCCATAGAGAAAAAGCAAGAAGTTTGATGGCAAGAGTGATCATTGACCTATACCTAACTTACCAGATGGAGATGATATGGTGGAACAATTATATCATGTGCAGAATATATGATATGGAAAGCACCCCAGCAATAAGAGGAGAACGAGATTGAAAGGAGAGTTGAATTGGAATTATAAAAAAATAGCATTCTTTCTTATCTACCAGATTGGCATAAGTTAAGATTGAGGCATAACCTTCATATCATGCATATAGAAATGAATATTTGGGACAATATTGATGAATGTTGAAGGTAAAACCAAAGATACAATCAAGGCTTGGCTTGATTTGGAATATACGAACATTCGAAAGGAATTACACTTAAAAAGAGTAGCTGATGGAACTATTGTGGCAAAACCTCCAGCATGCTATACAATGTCTTCCGATGAGAAGAAGTTTTGCAATTTTGTAAAGTAGGTGAAGTTTCCAAATGGTTACGTACCTAATATATATATATGTGTTAATGTTGATGAAAGGAAGATTATCGGACTTAAGTCTCATGATTGTCATATACTGTTACAAAGCATTCTTCCATTAGGCATGCATGCCATCTTGAATAAAGATGTGATAAGTGTTTTAACTTCTTTCATCGAATTTATAGACGAAGTTTGAATAAGGATGACATAAAAAAGATGTGTGATGACATAACTTTAATCTTATGCAAACTTGAAATGATATACCCACCAGCATTCTTTGATGTCATGGTACATTTGGCTATTGATTTGCCAAATGAAGCCTTACTTGGTGGACCAGTTGCGTATAGATGGATGTATCCAATTGACTGGTATTATTTAAATTTATCCTATCACTCTTAAAAGTTAACTAAATAGTATCCTATCTAATTATGGTTTAATCATTCGTTAAAATTCCTAGGTACACTAAAGAGATTTTTTAGAAATAAAACATGTCCAGAAGGTCAATTGTTGAAACATTTGTTGTTAAAGAGTGTATGACATTCTATTCAATGTATTTAAAAAGAATTGAAACCAACTTCAACGTGCCAGAGCGAATCAATGATATGGTTTATGGTAGTGACATATCAGTGTTCTTCTAATAATGTAAGCCGATTAGTGCTGGCAAAACAATTGATCTTCTACAGATGAGCTAGAGATTGCACATTGGTATGTGCTTATGAATTGTCATGAGATTAGGCCCTTTATTGAGTAAGTTTTTCTAACCTATTATGAAATTAAGATATGTAATCAGTAGAGATATTTCATGTAATCATGATTGAATTTTTTTTCATCCATAGTGAGCCCATGGATGAGTTGAGGCAACAAAGTCCATTATATTTTGACAGGAGACATAGTGAAAAATTTTCTTCATGGTTTCATCGAGTAAAAAGAAGGTTTGTACATGGTCTACACTAATAATTATATATTATTAACTAATTTTTATTTGTTATTATAGACGACCACATTAACTACCTCCCGTGAAGGAAGTATCTTTGAGTCTTTGTGTGCATTAGCATGTGGACCTCATAGTTTGGTGCAGAAGTATACTGTATGTAATACAAATGGCATGTGATTTCTCACTGAAGCCTGTGATCTGCATAGGATTACACAAACCAATGGTGTTGCAATGTTAGGAAATTATGGGAAAGATACTAATACATTTTATGGGCTACTAACAGATATTATCAGGCTTGAATATGTTAGGGGTAAAAATGTTATGCTTTTCAAGTGCAAATGGTACGATCTTGGAAATTTGAATATGAGGTTCAACGGCATTGTAAAAAGCATCAACATAACTAAGTTCTGGTTCAGGGATGACCTATTTATTTTGGCAAAGCAAGTCTGTTATGTGGAAGATTTTTTATTCGGTCCAAATTGGCAGATTGTGCAAGAATGTGAAGTTAGACGTTCGTATGATATCCCTTTGCATGGTAATGAAGAAAGTTTAAATGACGTTGAGGAGTCTTACGAAGATCCAATTGAAGTCGAGGAATGTTCCTTAGAATATTTAAATCGAAATGATATTGCACTTGATGTAATAAATAATGTTTTATTAAATTCTGAGCAACGCTTGAATGACTATTTGGAGGACTTAGAGATAAGTAGTAGTAAGAACAAATGTGATATTATTTTGGAAGAGTCCACCGACGACGATCATGAATAAATTCTTATTATACAATTGAACCTTTGTTGTTTTCTCTTCATTGTTGTATGTAGAATTTATTCGGCCCTTTATTTCAACATTAGATTTGACTCTCTAAATGTTGTTTTTGGTTAGAATTAGAGCTTACTCTATTTAAAATAGGAAAAAACAACTCCATTAAGATTTGACTCTTAATGGAGCCTTAATAGCAGAAACGCTAAGCAAGTATGAATGTGGGAATGATAACTTCAAATCAAAGTTATTGACTTTATGCCCATGGAAGCTTAACCATAGCAAGTTTCTTAGTGCCAACCCAATGTCAAAAGAAAACAAATGTTTTTACCTAAGAAGAGTGCATGGAAGGAGATGCAGTTCAGTCTATAAACAATCATCAACTTGCTTTGATTTTTCTTTTATAGAAGGTAAGGTAACTCTAGAGAAGTTAACTTCGAGACTAAGTTCTCCAATGGGAGATAAGACTTTATCAGGTATGACTGCTTTTGCTAATGGTTGTGAGAGTCATGATAAAGGTAAGCATGGCTTTGGGAGAGATAATATCTTAAAAGACAATGTTGGAGTCCCTTTTCTGTATCCCTCCTCATATTCAAAAGAGCATGCCCAAAGCATAGGAGTCCTGAAAAATGTTTATAGTGGGAGTCAGTGGGAGAGTTTGCTCGTAGCTTTAGTTATAATGATGAAGGAAATGGTCGAGACCAAAATAACATGTCTTCCACACTTGAGATTCCACTAGATGTTATCATTGAGAAATGCCTACTTGAGGAAATCTTGCTTCGGTATCCTTTCATTATTTGTTTAGTTGAATCAATTAGTTGAACAAAATTATTCTTTTGTCATTAGTAATCTAGATTAAGTAGGAGGTTCATGAAATTTTAGAAATTTGATGAATTATATCTATCATTGTTGGTTCCTAGTTTTTTGTCGATTTCATGATTAATTATTTTCATCTCATCTCCTTTGCTCTTTCCTTTAAACATTTATGCTGCCAAACTACTTTTGAAGTTCTCTTGCCCAATATGATAATTTTGGTAAAGCGCAAAAAATTATGCTTTTCTTCACAAAAGACAGGTATAAGTATGTCGGTAAGCTTGCTATTAAGTTACTAGAGGAAGGGTTTCATTTACCATAACATTTATTGGCTTTGCGACGATACTATTTTATGGAAGTGGTGGATTGGGTAGATTTTTTTATCACGTCCTCAAGCAATCATGTACTCATCTGCTTATGATCCCTTAACTATGATATTGTTCATATTATCTTTGTCAGTTATTTACTAGATTCTCTTCTAAATCTGTTACATACTTTCTTTCTATTTTGATATTTGTAAAATAGAAATGGTGCATTGCAGAGGCACATCAGAGAGTTTCAGATATTCAAGGATTCCTTGAGTTGTCAGTTTAGAGGTCTTCATTTGAACGGGACCCTTATAAGGATCATTTGTTCGTTTACATAAAAGGCAATAGAATAATGCCACGTTCAACATCAGCAATTGGTAAATTCTTGTTCTCAGTAATCCCTATAAAACATTGAGGAACATTCGTAGATGTGAAAATATCTTGTTAAGGAAGTTCTAAGAACATAAAAAATTATACAAGTCTTTTGTTATAGCTGAAAAGTTTTAGCCCTTCAGTTATATCCAAAGCACAATAAATAGTTTCTATGCCGTATATAGATTGGAAAGCAACTAGAGGGGGTTAGGTGCACAAGTACGATATTATGTGGTTAGGGTAAGAATTAGAGGAATGGAATGGAGAAGGAAAGAAAAACTGAGAGAAGAAATTGGAGCACAGATGTGTGGCACCAATGTCGTCAAAGTAGATAACGGGAGTGGGTGATAGAGACACTCCGAGCTCATGGAGGAGCGAATGGATCCACTGTAGTTCAACAGAAGTAGAGGAAACTGAGCGGTACTCGGCTTCAGTGGAGGATTGAGCAACCGTGCATTGCTTTTTGGAGCTCTAAGAAATGAGACTACCACTAAGATAAACAAGGTAGGCACCAGTGGAAGTATAGTCATCTGTGTTTCCAACCCAGTCAAAATCGGAAAAGGCATGAAGCGCAAGTGTTGGAGATCTGCGAATGAGGAGGCCAAGATCAAGTGTGCCACATAGATACCTGAGCAGTCTCTTGGCGGCAGCCCAGTGTTGGGTTGTAGGCCGATGCATGAATTGAGACAGGCTGTTTACTACAAAGGCAATATCAAGCCGAGTGAGGGTTAGATACTAAAGGCTGCCTATAACTGTCCTATACTCAGTTGCATCTGACAAGGTTGTGCCTGAGAGAAGCTGAAAAGGTGGGTCTGTAGCCATAGGAGTGAGGACTGGTTTGGAGTCAAGCATGTTAGTCTTCGTGAGCAAATCAATAATGTATTTGCGTTGTGACAGAAGTAGGCCCTGCGAGTGAGGTAGTGTTTCAATGCCCAGAAAGTAAGATAATGAGCCAAGATCTTTGAGAGAGAATTGCCGCCCAAGATGGTCAATGAACTTTTGAAAGATAGTAGCATCTGGCCCAATGAGAATGATGTCGTCCACATACACCAAAATGTAGATGCAGAAACCTCCATAATTATAAATGAAGAGAGAGGTATCTGAGCGAGCATTAGTGAACCCATGACGAAGAAGGAACTGTCGCAACTCTGAATACCATGCCCGTGGTGCCTACTTGAGACCATATATGGCCTTATGAAGTTTGCATAAGTAAGAGGGGAACTCAGGGTCAATGAAACCAGGAGGCTGGGACATGTAGACAATGCCATGAAGGCTGCCTTGAAGAAAGGCATTGTTCACATCGAGTTGGCAAATGGACCAACCCCTACTCACAGCTAGTGTATGGACAACACGAATGGTCGTGGACTTGACCATGGAGCTGAAAGTATCATGATAATCAACACCCGAGCGTCAATGAAAACCCTTGGCTACCAACCGAGCTTTGTACCTGTCAACAGAGCCATCAGAAAAACGTTTAGTTCTGCACCCCACGAGTTTTGTTACCTGAGAAAGAGGGACTAGTTCCCAAATGCCATTCCGGATAAGAGCATCAAACTCCTTTTTCATAGCTTGACGCGATTTGGGATCTTTTAATGCTTGGCCGACTGATGATGGCTCGAGGTCTAATGAAGAGGAGAGTTGTGTTGTAAGAGAGTATTTAGGTTTAGGTTTATGGATGTGATTTTTGGAGCGAGTGAGCATTTGATGGGTGTTGGTGGGAGGGGGTGGAGGAATAGGGGAAGGCGAGGCTGTGGGGGTTGAATGCTGGGGCAGGGAGACATCGGGGGAGGCACTAGACATATCTGTAGGTGACAATGTATGAGTGGGCATTGACGGGTGCGAAGTTGGTGCATCTATAGGGTCAGGTGTCAACGATGGGGTAGGAGAAGATGGGAAAGGAAATTCCATCTCAACAAATTTTACATGGCGAGAGACGTAGACTTGAGAGGTGCGGATGTCAAGGCACATGTAGGCGCTTTGGGTATTTGAGTACCCGACAAAGATGCAGGGAGTGGACCGAGTGGTGAGTTTGTGGGCATTATATGGTCGGATCCAAGGATAACATAGACAGCCAAAAACTTGCAATTTGAGATAATTGGGTGGTTTCTAGAAGAGGAGATGATATGGTGAAGCCATCTGGAGAGTAGGGGAGGGTAGACAGTTTATAAGGTAGACTGTCGTAGCTAGAGCCTGGGACCAGTAGGAGGTGGCCATAGAGGCGTAAGTGAGTAGGGCAAGGCCAGTTTCCACAATATGGCGGTGACATCTTTCAACGAAGCCATTGTGTTTTGGTGTACGCGGTGGGGAAGTATAGTGAGTGATGCCAGATGTGGACAAAAGTGAGGTTAGGGCGATGTATTCGCCGCCATTGTCAGTGTATAAAATTTTGATGGGGAGATTAAAGAACCGCTCGACCGATGCTTTGAAGTGGGGAAATTTTTCTTGAACATGTGATTTTCGAACTAGGGGTAAAACCAAACATAGTGAGTGTAGTGATCCACGAAAATGACGTAATATTTGAAACCATCATAAGATTGGACTGGTGAGGTCTAGACATCAGGGTATATGATCTCGAGAGGACGAGTGGACACTAAAGTAGATTTATTAAACGGAAGTTTGTGGCTCTTGGAGCAATGACATGCATTACACAAATGCTTATTTAAAGTTCTTGACATTGGAAGATTAAAATGAGATACTAAATGCTGAGAGATAGGCAGCGAGGGATGACCCAACCGACAGTGCCACTCGGACATAGATGCACGCTGACTAGAAAATGCAATGATGGGAGACTCGGCTTTTGGGGCGGAAGGCAGGGAGGGCCACTTATACACGCCATTTTTAGTTGGCCCTGTCATTATTGGTGGAGGTCCTTCATAATAAAACTAGAGGGCATAAATTTGACAGATAAATTATTGGAAGCACAAAGTTTAGACACAAAAATTAAATTCTTATGCATAGTGGGAACACACAAGACATGATCAAGTTTTAATGGGCAGGAAGATGTGGGAATAGAAGCGACACCAGAGTGAGTTATAGGGAGACTCGAGCCATCACCAATGAGGACATCTTTATGTTCTGAAATAGGGGAGTGCAGGGACAGATTTTGAAGATCATTGGACACAATCAAGATGAAGCTGTGGTGGGGCCAACCTACACAATATTTGCCTGCAAATTCCAGGTATGAAACTGAGGCAGAGCAACTGTGCGAGGAGTAGTATAAGAGATCCCAGCCTGCTGCATTGGGGCCGCATTTTGAAACACCCAGGAAAAGAGTGGACATTGCTTGACATGGTGACCCTGAGTGCCACAGCCTTGGCAATGGCCAAGGTAGGGCATCCGATTGCTAGGCTGAGGCGTCGAGGTTGCAGGCCACGAGGGTGGAGGAGCAGGTGATCTGGGACGCCAGTTTTTACCACGTGAAGGACCAGCAACAGGGTTTACAGTGGCTGGAAGTGACAAAGCAGGTACTGCACTGGTTTGACGCAACAGGAGTTCATGATTGATTAATTTTTCATGAAGCTCATCGAAGGAAATATGAGAATCCCTGGCATTGACTGCATCTATTATCGATCTATACGAGTCATTCAAACCATCAAGGATCTTTTCTATGAGATCTTCTTCTTCAATAGGTTTTCCTAAAATGGCGAGTTCGTCGACACGTCCCCAGACGAACTGCATAAATTTAGTCACTGAGCGATCTCCTTAGAGAGGGCGTTTGAGTTGTTCTTTAATCTGTTTGATGTGCCCTCGCGATGATCTAACGTAGGTGTGCGCCAGAATGTCCCATGCTTCACGAGCAGACGTGGCACGATTTAGCAGTGACGCTACTGCTAGTGTGAGGGATCCCATGAGCGCAGAAAATATCAACTGATCCTGTCGGAACCAAGAATCATAAGCGGGATTGGTCACTGGTTGGCCATCAATGATGACAGTAAAAGGAGGAGGAACCAGTGAGCCATCAACATGCTTCATGAGATTGTAGCGATTTAACGTGGCTTAAAACTGGAATTTCCAAACAAGGTAATTGGTGGCAGTGAGTTTGATTTGAGATTGAGCGTTGGTGTTGATCACGATGATACGGTGATCGAGCTCAGCAGGGTTGGGTAAGGTCTTCGTCGCCATGGCAATAGAAGAGGTGGAGGAAGCAGCCATGGGTGATCGGAGGAAGCAGCCATGGGTGATCGACGTCAAAGAAGATGAAAAAAAAAAGGAAAGGATTAGGGGTGATCGGTAGCTCTCATACCATGAAGAGATTAAGAGGATCAATATTTTTCCATTCATCAGAATATTGTATAAATACATGTGTACAGACGTGTATCAAGGCTACAGATAAGGGAACGTTCCTATAATCATGGAGTACAGAATATTTACGGATATACATGCATTATTTACATTTATCTCTAATAATGGTTTTCGTCAGTTTTTGATTCGTTTTTTAATTTTTTGTGCATATATGATTACATAAAAGTGGTATACATAAGGTTAGTTATGAAAAATGGATCGAAAAAGGTCAAAAAGTGCAAAAAACCAATCCAGGGATCACTAAAAATTGCCCTCCCTGTCAGAGGGCGATTTTGCACCATCAGGAGGGTGCACGTACTTTAAAAATATGTAAGTTTTGAATGGAATGTGACCATAATGTCCAAAAGTGAGGAAAAACAAAGAGATGATAAGTAGTATAATATTCTCATCCTTTTTTATTGTTATTCATATTAGTATGAAAGTTGTTGATTGATACATTAACTTTGGTTTTAATTCTAAAACTTGGTAAGACAACTTGTAGTTTTAGAGTGAGATATTAAAGTTTGTAAATCCTTAATTGAGTTTAATGGATTTGTTGGTTAGTTGGCCCGTAGTTTTTCTCTTTTTACTAAAGGGTTTTCCACGTAAATCTTGGTCTTAGTTTTTCACATTAACTTTCTTATTCTCATTTTGACTTGTTCGTTGAAGTTGAAGAGTGTTTTGTTGTTGATCTTTGATTGATTTAGAGAGTTGTGTTATTGTTTCCTAACAAGAACGAAGAATAAATTGCTACATACGTTAAGTTAATAGGCAAACTTTTTACTCGTTGACTTTAAGTAATTCATGTTATTTGGTATATAACTTGGACAATAAAATTTAGATTGACCACTTATATTTTCGAATGAGAGTTTTGAGAAAAAAAAAAAAAAGAAGTCATGTATGAGTAGTTCTAATAAAACTGAACCTGTTCTAATCGGTGATTAAAAAATAAAATTAGTTTAATTGGTTCAATCGTAAAAATTTTGAATCGGTTAATTTTTCAATTAAGTCATTTTAATAACTCTTGTTATTTAAAACTAAGTAATTCATTAATTAACTAACCGATTTTTTTAACTGACCAATTTTTATAAATAAGAATAAGCCAATTGATTTTTATACCATAGTCTCCTTCTTCAATTAAACTTCAACTTCTTCAATAGGCAAAGATAGCCTCCTTATTTAATCTTATTTTAAGTTTTTCAATTTTGTTTAATTTTTACTTTATATCAATTTTAAGACGGTTAAATAACAGTTAAATTTTTAATCTTATCGATTTAATTTCTAGTCCAAATTTTAAAACATCAATTCTAATACCATATTAGACAATATATTCTTCTTTTTCAAATGAATAAATTATAGGTGCAATTGCATCTTTAAAAAACCAATTTTAAGGAAACTACACATTCCTTCCTAAATCAGTTCTTTGACTAACTTATGTAAACACGTTCCGCGCATGCAAATGATCCCGTGTTTGAAAATCTAAAAGTTGAACAACGGTTAAAAAATGTTTTTGATTATTTTAATTGTAAAAATTTTGATCGAATTAATTTTTTTTAAATCAGTTTTTAACTTTATAATTTGATTTATTTTAAGAATATTTGTTATTAAAATCGACCGATTTATTAATTAATCAATTAATTTTTATAGACTAATTAATTTTTATTTAATAGTATTCTTTTCTACTTAAACTCCAACTTTTTACGATAGATAAAGATAATAATATTCTTTTTAATTGTATTTTAATTTTTATTATGTAATAATTTTATATTTCTACCTTTAAACTCTAAATTTCTTATTTTATTAGAGTAATTTTTAACCTTTTTTTAAAACATTGAAATTAAGATTCTCCGTGGTAAACTGACATACTAAACATTGGTCTGATTGTCGCTGGTAAGCATGACAGAAATTTTATGTGAACTTGAATGTGAAGTAGGTTTAGTTTTGTCCCAAACAAGAACCAGTTTACATTCTCTACATGAGGAATCCATTCCTGTAACAAAGCAGAAGCCTCTTTATTTAGTTCAAACCACAGCAATCTAGCTTAATTTACCATTAAACACAACATCAGCTCACCATACAAACAGGAGATAACAGGAGCAGTAGGTGCCTATGTGAAAATTACAGTACTGATGCCACTGGTTACTCGCTGTAGGCAGTCATACTTGGCCTAGGTTCGATATCATCAGCATAAAACTTCTTTTCTGCTTTGAGACCGGCATCATTGTCATGATACTCGCTGTAGGCAGTAAGACTTGGCCTAGGTTCGATATCATTAGCATAAAACTTCCTTGCTGCTTTGAGACCAGCATCATTGTCATGATACTCGTTGTAGGCAGTAAGACTTGGTCTAGGTTCGATATCATCAGCATAAAACTTCTTTTCTGCTTTGAGACCAGCGTCATTGTCATACAACGATTTCTTTTATTTCAGACCAGCACCATTGTTATAAAATGGGATGTTTGGCCTTGGCTCAAAGTCAAAGGGTTTCGCTACTTTATCATAAACTGAATCATTAGGCATCGGCTTTAAATCTTTGAGGACTGAGGTTCCTTTAGTTGGCTTGGTGACGAGGTTATTGACGCGAACACCTGGCCTTGGCTGAGAAGTCTCAGTTGTATCAGTACTGTGACATTTGGTTCTTTCATGAGAGTTGGATAGTGTAGGCTGGTCACGAACAAGGCCTCGGATTGCTTCTGGCATGGGTTGATCTTTCATGACACCCCTCCAGTATTCTCCTACATCTTTTCTTGCATTGATACTGATACTAAACTGTTCAAGAAAAGAAGAAGAGACAATCGTCAGGAGATCAATGACAAAAACCATACTATTTCATTCCATAGTTAGCATCTCCATTCATTAATCCTAAGCTCCTTCATTGTTTATTAACAGACAAGTACTTATAATTAACATGAAAACAGATTTCGCCAAGAAAGAGACAAGCAATGGAGTACTTGGCACCATTATAACTTCTTACCAGTAATAGCAAGAACGAAAAATACAAAGCACTATAAGACTCCATTGTTCTCTGTTTTCAGAAAAGGAAATATACTTGTTTGGAGATTATGCAAATTGACCCATCAACTATAAATAGGCAACAACAATAATTGGTTTTAAAAATATGTCCTCTTAAGCAATAAGAACCATATTTGAGATGAAAGGTTGTATCAGCTTCCCCGGTCGCTGTTCCTGTTCAGGATCTTCAGAAAGATTTCTATGTTGGTGGGTTGATGGATTATAAAACATTATCCTATGTGTATGATTGTCTTGTTTTGTAGTGCATAATTGCACTAAATTATCATTCTCGTGACCCAGGCCCACCATTATTGCCAAATATAGATAAAGAGTTAGAAGAGTCCGGATCGTCTGTCCAATATTAACCTATCTTACTCTGTCCAAGATCAAAACGTCATCGTTTTCGTTCTATTTTTAACAGATGCTGCGGGACCCACACAAGCGCCCGTGTTTTAAAGCCCAAGCCACATAATTAGCCGAATTTGAATGAGCCGCTTTTCACGAACATGGCTTTAACAAAAGTAATTTAAATTTATATTTATTATTAAAACAAACCAACCTATTACTATTATTTATTTTGACATAATGATATACTTAGTAATTACTAATGATATAATTAGAATTCATATGTAAGTTTAATTACAAATTTTAATTAATAAA
>JAOSBN010031720.1:0-16261 GCA_027563595.1 Erythroxylum suave
CTAATTCAATATTAAGGTTGACAAAAATATCATTCCCTAAGAGAAAGTCATTCCCCATTAAATTTAATACTTTTAATCAAGTCAATTGTTGCAATCTTTTCTTAATTAGTTACTGCACAAATTTCCCATATTCATAGTTATTTTGGTCGCATTGAATTGGGTAGTTGTTTAGAAATTTATTTAAGTAAATTTTGTTTTTTAATTTCTTTACATTAATTTTAATTTTCCAAAATTTTATCCACCCGATTTCAAATACCATTAGCTAGCATAGAATTAAACTTTCTCATAATCCCTGTGGACACGACTCGGTTCTTACCAATTTATTACTCACTTCCACAACCGTGCACTTGCAGTTTACGAACAAACCTCATCTTATCCGATAGAGTTTGGTTGGTGTCCATCATCTTATCCTCTTATCTCCTCTTTAAGTTTGGACTCCTAATCTCCCACTCTAACTTAAACTCTACCACGTCCTCTTCTACTGGACACCAAATTCTAATGAGCCAAGGCCAGTGTCTGGACTTCGAACCATGGATTTTCTTTGGGCTTCACGTTTTCAGCCCAAAACAGTAAAAATGGGTCGATCCCATTTTTCGGTGTAAACATTTGCCCCCTGCACCATTGGGCTTTGAAGAATAAGCTCTATGGTGACTTTTGAATATCTGATTACATCCATTGGATACTTCGCAGGTTATACCCAACGGTCATCCATCTATACCTGGTAATAACTCTAATAATCCCCCAATACTGGCCATCCGGACGTAAATCATGGACATCAAAATTTCAAAGGACTTTCTGATAAAAAACGCGCCAAATAGTCCTCCCGAGGCAACCCCATTCGCTGCACCCCTTTTAAAATGTAACCTCTTCAGTTTTCTAGAAACTCCAATATCGTCAATATATAAAGGCTACTTCTTGTTCCCTATTAACCACCCGAAGAATAGTTTTCAAAATCTGCCCAAAACTTCCTCTCCTCTGCAACTCACGCTTCTACCACTCTGCCGTTACTACCATCGCGTGACATCTCGGTGCTTTGTCTCCAAACACCGTTGAAGTCTACTCGTCTGAAACCGTTCCATCAACGTCGACACCTATTGGTACGCCTACGCTCCTCTCTCCTATTTCCATTCTTATGACTTCTATTTAACTTTCTCAAATCGTGCCTTTCTCCAAGAATACCATCATTCTTCTTCTCTATACCATTGAAAGCCTCGTGAATCACTCAGCAGAATGTCAGGTATGAATCTTCTTGACCTCTCTCATTTCAATTTTGGGTGACTGCTGTTTTTCTGGTGACCTTTGAGGTTTCCCAATGATCTCTAAGGTTTCGGGTGTCTTTGCAATTTGGAGTTTGGATGTTGGTTGCTTGTTTGGTGTAGCGGGTACTGAGGTGTGTTTTAGGAGTGTATTTACTTGTAGGTAATTTTGGGAACTCCCATTTGCAGGGAAAAATCTGCCAAATTTTCTTCGAACACTGACCTCCCATTTCTCTACCTCTCTCTGCCTCTACAGCCTTGGTCACCAAATAGGTATAGACCCCTCTTTTGCATCTCTTTGTCCTTCAAAACATTCCTCCGGTCTAAACGCATCTATTGATTATTCAGGGCGACCTTCAACAATGCCTAACCATTTCCCCGTCCTCTCCAACTCCTCCAGGTATGCCCTTTTCGCTGTTTAAGGGAGAAACCCTTCTCCTCCACCATTATTCCTTCGCCGCTCCTGGAAAACAACGGACGTGGATTCCCAATGTGTCAGAGTACGACGCTTAGGTGACCACGCTGCGACCACATTTCGAAAGTCCTGGAGGCAGGTTGGTGTGGCTGACCTTATCAAGCTGTCTCTGCATCAGCAATATTTTGACAGGGACCTGATCATGGAAACCCTGCTCTTCTGGAGTCACGGTTGTAATTCTTTCCTCTTTCCGCATGATCCAATGTCGGTGACTTTACAGGACGTAGTGGTGATTACTTGCCTCCCTTTACAAGGAGAAGAAGTTGCTTCTGCTGTTTTCCCAGAGGGAGACAGCTCTTTAGAGGAGGCATTGGTTTCTCTGCCCACTGCCTCTTCTTTCAGTGGGGTGAGTGTCTCTTAACTTGATTGTTGCCTGCTTCTCCTCTATTTTCCCGCATTCCCATCCACTCATTTTTCTCCTTTGCAGGTAATAAGGCAGGCCAAGGATTTGGACTTGCCAAGTCAAAATTTGGCTTTGATGTGGTACTTCGTTGCCAAGTACATTACTTGTTCCCTGGCTGGGCAGCTCACCAAGGAGACTAAGAACTTGGCCCTCGCGCTCCACCAGGGTCAACAGGTCTCCCTAGCCAGCATTTTCCTCGGTCACTATTACCGGGGACTATATGTAGCTGTCACCTCGGAGCCCTTCAAGGAGCTACCACCATCGGCTTGGCTTCTCCAACTGTGGCTCCTCTTATACTTCCCAGCTCTATGCTCTTCGACTTCAACTTGGAGGGATGAGGTTGCCCCTGGGGTTGCAGCTTCTTACTGCCCCTGCCCCCTACCTCAGGAGGAGATAGTAAGGTATTTTCTGAACTTGAGGGGACAGGGTGCTCCTCCTATGTTTCTTTTTGACCACGGAGAGGAATGGGATGTCCTTCCATTACACTTACAACGGTATATGTCTGGCATGCTTGAGGAGCATAAAAGAAATTGACGTTTGGTTTGCGAGGCTTGGCATCTTTTAAGTGGGACCTCTGCTATGTTGAAGAGGGGTGGTAAGCAGTTGGAGGTCTGCTATGAGATTTATATGCTGCAGATGTGGTGCTGTCAGTTTGGTTTGATGCAGGGTTGTCCGGACGCTATCTAACGTCTTTCTAAACCAGATGGCAGTAGGGTCTCTTTGTTAGAGGCTGAAATTAAGGAGTTCATTAAGAAGCACTGAGAGAAACTGTCAGACACTGGAATAATGCCAATCGTCTGTGTTGAGAAGGATCCGGCCTCGATGACCAACTCTTTGGATTCCTAGTGGGGGCATGTCTCTCAGACCTTCATTCTTTCTCCGCCTGATCAAGGTATGTTCGGTAATTTTTCGTTCACCTAGGGCTTCATGCCAATATTTGACCCTTTCTTTTGCTTTCAGGTGTTCTTTCTCCCTTGGCTTCTAGAGGAAAGTTGTCTGCTACCTTGGGCAAAAGCAAGGTCCGGAAGGCTGATCAAGGTAACTGCCCTTCTTTTCCATTTCTTCCTTCCCCTGTTTCTGCCTGATTTTGTCTATGGTTTGCAGCTCCCTTAGGTGAAAAAACACCTAAGCAACGTAAGGCCTCCTCCAGTGTCAAAGCTAAAAAGTCACTGGACAAAAAACAAACTGCTTCTGCTGGTTCCCATAGGTCTAGAAGGTTGGCTAGTCAGCCAAAATTCAAGGGGATCACTGGTACTTTGGAGGTCTTCAGCGATGAGGGTTCAGAGGGAGCAGGTGAAGAGGAGGAAGTCCTGAGCTTCCATGAGGTCGTCTGGGGTTTGGAAGTTACTGGTGATCAACGGGACACTGAACCTTTGGTCACCGAGGACATCATTTGCACTAGGACTCCCAATGACCAGGCCCCTTCTCCCGCAATGGTATGGACTTTGTCGTGCCAGCCTCCTTTTATGAGGATACATCCTTACTAACTTGTGTTTATCCTTCACACGCTCTAGTGTCCATTAGTGCCACAGTGGACGAAGAGTTATCTTGAGAGGACCCCTTGGCTGCAATGAACCTAAATGTCTTCGATCCTCTTCCCGCTGTCCCCATTATGGTGTCTCCGGGAAGCAGCCGCCACTAAGGAAAAGGTAAAGGTTTTCTTTTCTTCTGATTTTGACTCGTTGGATAAGGCTACTGTACAGGAATCGCTTCAAGTTATGAAGGTTCAGCTGTCCTCGGATCTCTTGGCCATCGAAAAGGTAGTCCTGAACTCTTTGAAAGGTAGAATCAATAGCCTGTGAGCCCAGTTCTCAGCCTGCTCCAGCCAGAGAGAAGACACCAATTGCCAGATGAGTCGCTTCCAGGCTCTGAATGCTTCCTACAGTCTTCAGAAGAAGGCGGTGGAGACCCTTGCTGAGGACATCAAGCAGTCCAAGATGGCGGCTGACAACCACATTGCTCAAATAAAAGCTTAGGAGGAAGAGATTGTGGCACTTCAGGGAAAGGTCACTGCTGCTAGGCAAGAAGTATCAAGGCATTGGGCCTCCTTAGTGGGCAAAAAGAAAACCTTGAAGGTGCAAAAGCAGGAGGCCATCGAAAGTGGTGAAGAGCTAAAGAAGCTCTATCCCTCCATTGTGGCATGCTCCTCCAATCTGAGGGGTGCTAAAAGAACAATTCATGATTGCCTGGTCCAGTGGGACGAGATCCGTCATACTTAATATTCCTTTCTGTAACCTTTATGGACTATACATGTAGCCTGCTCTAGAAGCGGCCTATTTTGGAAAGCTTTTTGTATTTGCCTTCGCACTATTTGAACTTGAATGAATGACTGACGCGCCAAATTTTCATTTCATTTATTTATGCTAAACTGATTATTCTTACACAAACTTGGGCAGCCCACTCCACAACAATTTTCTCAGTGGTTGCCCATCGATGCGAACATTTAAACCTTACTCGTTTTGAATGTTTTCCCACATGGTGGGATAGCATCTCTTCAAATACTTGCCATTGATGTACTTGCTATAAGCTTCTCCGGATAGGCTTGATAACCAGTAGGCATTCCCAGGCAATACTTTGTGGACTCTGAATGGCCCTTCCCAGTTCGCTAACCATTTCCCGTACACCCGATCTTTGCTTCCAATGGGCAGCACCAACTTCCAGACCAAATCGCCTTCATCAAAATCTTTCCTTCTTACTTTCTTGTTGTAGGCTCTAGCTACCTTCTTTTTCTGTAGAACCATCTTATTAAGGGCATCCATCTTCACATGGTCCAACTCCTCTGGCTCCATCATCATGGCTTGTGAGTAGTCTTCTGGTGTCAAATTATTTTTCCATGTAACTCTTAAAGAGGGCACCACTACTTCTATAAGTAATATAGAGTCGTGTGCGAAAGTCAATGAAAACAGAGTCACCCCAGTCACGCTTCGTTTCGATGTCCTGTATGCCCATAGAGTCTTCGAAAGAATGTTGTGCTAATCCTTGGGGTTGTCTTCCATCATCTTTTGTAGAATGTTAATTATGACTTTGTTTGAGGCCTCGACTTGTCTATTTGCCTGAGGATAATATGGACTTGACCTTAGTAATTTAATACTGTAATCCTCTGCGAATTCTTTGACTAATTCTCCAGTGAACATCATCCCTTGGTTAGTGGTAACTGACTTGGGGATTCCAAATCTGTGGATCAAATTTTCTTTGATGAATTGAATGACTTCTTTCTGCTCGACTTTCCTCATTGATAGAGCCTCCACCCACTTGGTGAAGAAATCTGTGGCCACTATGATGAAAGAATGGCCTTTGGATGACGCTGGGTAAATTTTCCCAATCAAGTCAATGGTCCACCCACGAAAGGGCCAAGGCTTGATTATACTTGTCAATTCTGCGGCTGGTAGTCTCTGGATTTTCCTATGCCTCTGACACTGCTTATAGCCTTTAGCATACCTGAAACAGTCATCAAATATCCGGGGCCAGTAATAACCTTGTCTACAAATTAACCAACGCATTTTCTCTCCGGATTGATGAGCACCACACATACCTTCATGCACTTGTTTCAAGACTTCTATTGACTCCACCGGGCCTAAACATCTAAGAAGGAGGCCATCGGTACTTTTCCTACACAAAGTGCCTTCGACTAGGAGATAGTTCAGTGCCTGCATCTTGATTCTATAAGGTGTCCTTCCTTTTAGATTTTTCAGGTATTCTCTAATAGAGCTCCTCCAGTCACCAGCACACTCTACATCAGTATTAAACACATCCACTGGCATCCCTTGGCCTTCGATGGTAGGATGATTTTTCTTCTAGATAAGGATGAACTTATGCATCAGCTCATCAGACATCTTTATTCCAGAAGCCACCCTAGCCATCGATTCTACCTCCCAATTGTCTTCTCGTGGAACGTAGAATAGATCCATGCTCTCAAAATCGTCTAACAACTGAACCGCAGCAGCAAAATACGGTGCTAGAGAAAAGCCACTGCATTTGTATTCGCCATTTAGTTGTCTAATGACTAGTTGTGAATCCCCATTTATGGCTAAGTCTTTGGCACTGAATTCTTTGAGGATCTCCAACCCAATTATTAGAACTTCATACCCAACTTGATTGTTGGTGCATGGAAAATTGAGATTGAAAGAGAGCATAGTTTTGATACCTGCTGGGGATATAATAATGACTCCTGCCCCAGCAGCATCAATTGTGCTAGACCCATCGAACTTTAAAATCCATGGGGCTTTTTCTAAATAGAACATATTCAGATCTAGTTCTCCAGTGTCGAGGACCTCTACACTCGGATGGTCAGCCAGGAAATTTATGATGGCTTGCCCTTTCACAGACCTTTGAGGCAGGAATTGGAGAGTAAATTCGGCTAAAGCAATAGCCCATTTTTCGATCCTCCCGGTGATAATCGACCTTGTCAACATGTACTTGATTATGTCAATGTTAGACACCACAAACACCAAATTTTCCATCATGTAATGCCTTAACTTAGTGCACGCAAAATATAAGGCTAGACACACTTTTTCAATCGGAGAATACCTAACTTTGGCATCTTTAAGAGTCCTACTCAAATAGTAAATGGCCTATTCATTACCTTTAGTGTTGTTCTGAGCTAAAACACATCCGATTGAAGTTTCTAACGCTGCTAAGTATAAACGGAGAGGGTGGTCTTTCCTTGGCGGCATGAGCACTGGTGGTGAAGACAAATATTTCTTTATCTTGTCAAATGCTTGCTGGTGTCTGTCCTCCCACAAAAAATTTTCTTCTTTCTTCAGTTTGGGCATCTCTGAAAAAGCCTTTCTCTTGCCTGCCAAGTTAGAGATATACCTCCTTAGGTAATTAACTTGACCCAGGAACCTTTATAGCTCCTTTTTGTTTTTAGGAGGCTTTGCCTTTGTAATCGCTTTAGCCTTGTTGTCATCCACCTCCACACCCCTTTGATGGACCAAGAATCTGAGAAAATTTCTAGCTCTAACTCTGAAGGCACACTTCAGTGGATTGAGTTTGAGCTGGTATCTCTTTAGTCTCTCGAATCCCTGCTTGAGATGCTCTACATGGTCACCCTGTTTTTAGGACTTGATGACCACGTCATCAATGCAGACTTCGACAAATTTTCCAATAATATCATAGAAAATGAGGTTCATGGCTCTTTGGTAAGTAGCTCTTCCGTTCTTTAGCCCGAAAGGCATCATAACCCACTCGAATGTACCAATTGCCCCTGGACACCGGAACGTTGTCTTATGAATGTCATCCTCAGCAATTTTGATTTGATTATAGCCAGCAAAACAATCCCAAAATTGTTAATATTTCATGATTGGTCGTGGCATCAATGAGCATGTCACTGATCGGCATTACATACACATCCTTGGGTGTGGCGGCATTTAAGTCCCGAAAATCTACACATACCCTAATTTTTTTGTTTTTCTTGACTACGGGAACTATATTTGTGAGCCACTCGGTATACTTAGCTGGTCTAATAAAACCTACTTTGAGGAGCCTCTCTATTTCTTCCTTCACCTTCATCTCGACCTCCTTGGACATCCTTCTGGGTGGCTGCTGAAAGGGACGAAATTTAGGTTTGATGTGCAGTTGATGTTCTACTAAACTCCGACTTAACCCTAGCATATCCTTGTAATCTAATGCGAAACAATCTTTGTACTCATGAAGCGACTCAATTATCTCCTCACGAAGTTCTTTACTAACAAGGCCACTGATGTATGTCACTTTAGGATCCTCGGCAGTATTCAAGTTGATTTCTTCTAGAGGGTCCTTCACTTGGAGACTCTCATCTTCCATTTTGGGCGGCGCACCATGTAGCTCCTTTAGATTTATTTCATCTCTTACTATTTCTGGGATCTCTCCTTCGTACACCAACTCTGTCCCGAACATCTCGATTTCATGGTTGACCACCATTTGTTTCTTAGTCTACTACAAAATTGCTTCCTGGGAGACCCTTGCAGCTACTGGCCACCCATCTTTATTTCCTTGGACTATCATTGGCCTGACTGGCCAACGTCTTCTTCCATCGGCCAATAAGGCCTGATGCTTCTGTCCTTCTCATTGATATTACTTGCTTGGAGTAGCAAATGCTTGTCTCTGGCGAATTTCATCAGTGTAGGCTTGCCTTTTTTGTCCGATCCTTCAAAGGTAATTGGTGTGATGTCTCCGTGGTAATAGCATGCATCCACCAAATTAAATTCAGCACTGAAAGGGTTCCTATCTACCTTAACCATTTTCACGTTATCACCATTCCAAAATAATAAGAATTGGTGAAGAGAAGACGACACACACATATTTGCATGAATCCAGTCTCTACCGAGAAGCAACTTGTAACTCGCGTTGGTGTTGATTACAAAGAAAGCAGACACGCACGTCTTACTCCCCACCGTAATTTGTAGTGGAACTACTCCCAAAGTCCTTGCTATGTCCCCGGTCACCGCAGTCACTACTAGGTTTGTAGCGATGATGTCCTCTTCTCTTTTCCCGAGTCCTAATAACACTTTCAGGGGAATCACATTTACAATCGCTCCATTGTCCACCAAGACATTGTTCAGTGGTTTTCCATTGATGGAGACCCATATGTATAGTGGATTAGTGTGATTCATAGTCAACAGCTTGTCGAACGTCAGAGCTTTACTCACTTCGGTGTCCTGTGTTTCCTTTGAGAGCTTCTCCGCTAGACTTTGTTCTTCTTGTGCAGCCAACACCTTCCCTTCCTTTATCGATCTGTCTTCCGCCTCGTTATCAAGATCGACCCGGCAGAAAATGGCTGGTAATAACACTGAAGCGGCTCCCAAGTAATACACAAGGACCTCACCAACATTGAAGTAGCCATCTTCC
Source organism: Erythroxylum suave (assembly GCA_027563595.1). Taxonomy (NCBI): domain Eukaryota; kingdom Viridiplantae; phylum Streptophyta; class Magnoliopsida; order Malpighiales; family Erythroxylaceae; genus Erythroxylum; species Erythroxylum suave. The sequence continues at coordinate 8,963 of JAOSBN010031720.1, forward strand.
TGGTCTTCGATATCACTATCCTCGGTTGCCTTTCTTTTGAACTTGTTCCTTTGAATCTCTCCTTCACAGTGCTCAACCATCTGCTTAGTCATGTTGACTAACTCCTTCCCTCTAATAAGTATCTCTTGTTTTTCCGCCAAGTGAGCCATAGTCTGTATCTAAAGTCTCGCCTCCAGTTCTTCTTTTTCTCGAAACAGTCTCTCGGCCAACTTCTTGCACTGCGACCTTCTTTTTCTTGTTCTAGCATTTTTCTATGCAGCAGTAGGTATTTCCTTCTTTTTCTTCCTTCTTCTTTCCACCCGAATCCACTCTCCAGTTATTCTGGGCATCGCTGGCTTGACAAATTTTGGTGACTACCAATACTGGCGGTTGACTGGTCACCAGCTTCGTTGCTATTTCCGGTGATCCGTTTACTGAGCCTTTCCAATGCACTGATTCTTCCTTTTGATGCAATGGTGAGGCCGTCTTCCCTTTTCCACGTGTTCGACTTTTTAGGCCTCCACACCTGATTCGTATGCTCTTCCTCCTCTTTTGGTTGAGCCAACTTCTCATATCGATACTTCCTACATTCACTGACCCCACCGAAAATAGATTCTTGTCAATGAGTATTGCCTCCTCTGGGAACTTAAGAATCTTTTTGTTGATGCAATCTTGAATCACTTTCCTGAAGGCCCAACACATGTTGGTCGAATGAGTCCACGCATTGTGGTATTTGCAATAATCTTTGGCCTTCATCTCCTCTTTGGTGGGCAAAATGTGGTCTTCTAGCAAGGAAATAAAGTCAATTTTCATAAGATAATAAAAAATTTCCAATGTCTTACTTACATTGAACGTGCACCTATTCCCCCTCTTGTCACTATTTTGTTGCACTCCAGGAGGTATCTTTGCCAGGTGTGGGCATACTACGCTTCCAGTATCGGACACGGCAGCTATAGCAACCTCTACTTCAGTATTGTGGACTTCATTGAAATAGGTCCCCATGGCTTGCTTTTTGAGCTTATGGTCTTTTTTAAGTAGCTCCTCGTATTCTGTCACTTTCATAGCTAACTCGAAAAAGTCTCTAAAGTCCATCTCTTGAAACTTTTTCCTCAACTCCAAGTCCAAACCCTTTTGCGCCATCTTCACAAACTCGGTCTCTGGAATGTTAATCCTACACTTGTTTCTCATTCTCTTGAACCTGGCAATGAAGTCATCCTCTCTTTCTCCAGCGCGCTGAGTGAGCCTGGACAAGTCCGCAATACTGACTTCAAGCTCACTTCTGTAAAACTAGGCGTGGAAGACTCTTGTCATATCTGCCCAACCGAACACGGAGTCCCTTGGCAATGACAAGTACCAAGAGAAAGTAGCTCCAGTTAACGAATTCGGGAACAACTTCAACAGAAAATACTGGTAGTTGTCATAGCTAAAAAATTCCAAGCATTGAGTAGTGAAACTCGTTATATGCTCGATGGAAGACTGCCCGTCTTCCCTAGAAAATAACGTGAAATCTAGGATTTTTACACCTCTGGGAAAGGTTGCTCTCTCTATGAATTTAGGATAAGGTTTCCTAAACTCGGGTCGGACGATCTGATTAAACCCGGGGCCATACAATTCTTGGGCGATCTCGTGAAGTGAGTCCTTGGTCACATGATCGATCACCTGGGTGTGTTGCCCGTGAATTGCTTGGCCCATGGTCACCAGCTGCTAAACAACCTGGTGACTTGTACTCCTTGGGAGTGTCTGCATCTGGTTGGTCACCAGACTCCCATTGCCCCCTAAGCTCATTCCCTCTTCATAGAGGTGAGGCTGAGTTACTGGTCCAGTGTTGCTGTGGAGCTAGACAGGGGTCTTGTGGTTAATGGACACCGGAGGCATGGCAGCACTCGGTGTCTCATCTCTTCTGTGCGGTGGCTGGTAAGTAGTCACCAGCTGTTTCTCCTTGTTGGGGCTGTCAATCCTAGTGGACTGCCCCCCAAGCACTTTCATGGGAGAAATTTCTCTGAACTTGGTCGTCTTGGCTGGCAACCCTTCACCTCCAGTTGGGGTGACCGTAGACGCCATTAACTGGTTTTCTGCGGCCACTGGTAACTTACTGGCCTGTGATTCAGCCTGGTGCAACATCTTGCTCGATTCTCCTCCGCCTATGCCTTTGTCTTTTCCTGGCATGGCAGATCAAGTGACTGCAGCCAAAATCTCTTTTTGGTTGCTCCTCATAGTGTTCAAGAGAGCTGTCGATTTTTCTATGGCCTCCAAAACCTTTGTTAAAAGGATCTCAATGTTGCTTGATCGACTCAACTCAAGAGGCTGAGGTTGGTCGTCCAGCGTTGCTGTTGCAACGTTTTCTATATCATCGCCTCCACCGGGGGAAACGTCAGTACTCTTACTAGATCTTGTTCTCATCATTATGTGGGTCCCACTGGGCGTGCCAAAAATATGTTTGACCTTTATTTGACTAAAGGACAATACATAGCCCTTTGTTCGGTTTGCGAGCGTGCCAGGAATTTAAAGTGACTCCAAACTAGGAAAATAGGAAAAAGATTGCGCCTCGTAATTTGACTGAAATCAAAACGATTGTGTATTGCTAGAAAGGGACAAAAATCTAACAGAAAGAACTTTGCTTTATTGGTAAACAATTCGGCAAAACGCAATGACTAAGAAATTGAAAATTTGCTGAGAATAATTGAAAAAGAACAGGGCTAAGCTATGGAAAAGATAAATGATTGCCAAAAATAATAAGCTAAAGAATTCAAACATTTGCTGGGATGCCAAGCTTTTTGATATGTCAGAGGTTGGATCCTTTTTTCTTTTTCAAAGCTCCTATTTATAGCCAAAGATGTTGAGTGTCCTACTGTAATTGAACTTGTAATCCTGATAGAATCTTATCCTATGAGATAGAGCTAAAGTTTAAATAAACCTCATCTTATCCAATAGAGTTTAGCTGGTGTCCTTCATCTTATCCTCTTATCTCCTCTTTAAATTTGTACTCCAGTCTCCCACTCCAACTCAAACTCTACCACGTCCTCTTCTGCTGGACACCAAATTCTAATGAGCCAAGGCCAGTGTCTGAACTCGAATCATAGATTTTCTTTGGGCTTCGAATTTTCGGCCCAAAATAGTAAAAATGGGCCGATCTCATTTTTCGGTGTAAACAAATACTAATCTTAAAATTCCTAAATTATGTCCATTGGTACACATCTGCTGCAATCATTTAGTTCACTCTGAAACCCAAGTTAAAAGAATTGCCCTTTGTTCGTTAAAACGCAAACACAAAAGATAGCCCCAACTCATCAAGATACGACAACAATCCAAAATGAGTCAAATGACCGACCCGTGAGAACAAGCATTCATCACGTGGGTTGGGATGACTGGTATGACGTGTCCAGAGTTTGGTTTTGTTCTTCTTGCTTATTTATTTTTCCATCCTGAATCATTCATTCCTTGTACACTACAGGCTTCTAACATAATATTTCAGAATATCATGTAATCGAATTTTTAATTTTTGATGCGGTTATGTCCTTTCTCTTTAGTGGGATACAAGTTGACAGCTACTAGAAAAATGCAAGAATTTCGATATTAGTTTTAAGAAAAAATGAAGGGTTTAATATTAATTATAATAAATATAAACATTTTACTTAAATGGTAATCACAGATCGATATAAAAGAATTTAAATAAAATTTTAGTTTATATTAATCAATGGAGAAATAAATATCAAAATATAAAAATACTATAAATTAGAAATTTTACAATATTAAATTGTAAATATAAATATATTTTTAATTAATAATATTAGATAAAATTTAATACACTTTTCAATTAAAGATGATAAATTAAATAACTTCTAACTTTTTAAGATTATTTTAGGGTCAAGATTTTTATAATTTTTAATTTATTATCTAATGTTTTTAAAATTTATACAAATCAAGTTAAATTGTTGTTTTTGTTAATTTGACATCTATACAAAATATTAAATAGATGCCACACGTTAATAAAAATAATATTTTGAAATAAATTATACTAATTTTGAAATATTAATCATTAAATTGAAATTAAGCACCGGAAAATTTTAATTCAAAATTTTTGAATATAATATCTAATTTGAATTATTATAAATTTAAAAATATTTAAAATCATATCAAATTATTTTATTAATACTAAATAAGGATGATAGTGAGCTGAATTAGGATTGGGGCCTATAGCTCACAGGATTAGAGCACGTAGCTATGAACCACGGTGTCGGGGGTTTGAATCCCTCCTCACCTACAACTGGCCAAAAAAGGAAAGACCTTTCTCTCTAAAGGTAGGAAATGCTATGGGGTGCTCAGAAATGGTTGAAGTTGTTGAATAGGAGGATCGCTAAAAAAAAGGGGGCAATTAATTGTGGAGTCCTATGAGGTAGGAAACCCTCAAGTACGGTTCTAAGGAAAGGAAATTACTCATCTATTCTTATTCTGACCGAGAAGAACAGGCCATTCGGCAAGGCGACTCTGAACTTGCGGAGGCTTGCTTCGATCAAGCCACTAAATATTGGAAATAGGCTATAACGCTTACTCTTGATTGCTAGTTTGGGCTTAGATTGGAATTTTGTGTTTGAGGCTGAGCTCGAAATTTAGAGATATTAGAAAGGGCATGGCCTATGCTTGGTGCAATTTTGGCTCGAATTGATGGGCTACAAGTCGAAATCGGGCAAATCATGATTAGCTTGGCTGGGCCATGGGCTAAAGTCGAGACCGTTACTTCTACATCATTTTGTCAAAAACTATGTCGTTTTAGAAATTTTAAAAAAAAAATTGCACGACCCTTGCCGAACCACAGGCTAGACTAGGAATTTTTTTAAAATTAAAAGTAACACTATTTTACATGTTGTGTATGAAACTTACAAGTTCAAAATTGTATATTGACCCAAGAAAAATTATTTTGAGTTTAAACCCGAATTAAAAATTTCCAAAGTTTTTCTAACATTCGATCAACACTTACTCTATTTGCAAATTTTGATAACTCGGCTTGTTTGTTTTTGACTTTTTTTGCATTTTTTAAAATTACTCTCACTACAAGAAACACGTCGTTTCGTGACGGAAATTACCAACAGAAAATATTAACTTTCCGTTGGTATGTAATATTAGCAACGAACTTTACTGGTGGACAAAGGCGTTGTAGAGGTTAAATTACCAAAATTTACCAATGGAAAATTATTTTTCGTTGGTAAATTACCAACGGTTTCCATCGGTAAATTTACCAACAGTTTACTATTTCCATCGGTAAACTTATCAATGGAAACTATTGTCCGTTGGTAAATTTACCAACGATTTTCATGTTTCCATCGATAAATTGATCATAAAACTTTTTTTAATAATGTACTATCAATACCGTCAATAAATTTTATTTCATGATGTTATAATTGATGCATAATTTAAACAGCTATTAATGTAATAGTATACATTTACTTTTTTATACATAGATTTGATTGATGATATAAAGTTGAAAATATCTTAATTGATAATAAAAACATTAAACTATACATAATAAGTTTTCGTAATTTTAATAAAATGACCAAAAGTACATTATTAATTTAGAGACGACGGATGCTCTGATTGATACGATGAAATGCTGCCCTTACTCTGATTGGTGCGATGAAATGCTGCCCTTCCCCTTCAACTCATCTACCTCATTACGGAGCTGAGCTATGTACTGCATCGACTGTTGCAACTAAGTTGTCCATGTCTGCATTGTGCTCCGAAATTCTTAAACTTCATTGGTTATAGACCACTTAGTAGATGCTGTTGTACTAGACGTGAAGGATTGCGAATAACATGTATTCGCAAATGTACGATGCTTTCTACAAGTGGAAGAATGATATGTTTCTTTTTGGTATAAGTTCATAAACTATGGTATCATCTTTTTTTCTAATAATGTTAGAATTTATGTATTAGAACTAACTTTATGTAATGAAAGAAGGGGAAAAAAAAAGAAGAAAAGAAACATTACTATTCTTCTATGATGAGAGGATATACTTAAATATGCTTTCTAATCAAAGTTATCGTTTCCTGATGAGTTTCAATTTAAATATTTACTTTGTAATGCATTAAATAAGTATTATTTGTGTGCAAAACTATAGATATACTTATTAGTCTATGCGAAGCTTAATTAATTAACTTGTAAAGTCACGTCTTTGTAGATATAAATATCTAATGATTTTGGTTTAATCATTTGACTAGTAGCCTGTTGCTTATATGTAATCAATTAAATGAGTAAGGTCATATTTTACTTTACACCTTAATTTTCAATTACAAATTTCCAAAAGGGTTAAAATTTATTAAATTTTTAAAACTTCTTACCTTGACGTAGAAGGACGAGTAGGGTGGGACAATAGATTATTTCAGGAATAGGAAAAAGAAAACGTGGCTAAAAGAAATAAATGCATTTTGTAATTAGATAAAGTTGGAGATAATAACAAAACATTTTAATATCATACGCTTTAACTAGCTTATCATCAAAACCTCTACATCCATGTTGAAATTGATAATGTTTTAGAAATTAAAATACCTAGGAAAAATGAAAAAATAAAGTTGAAAAATGTAAAAAAGATAAAAGAAATTGGGTTTTAAAATTTATCTTCTTTACCAACATCTCTTATAAATTAGGCATCTTCTAGTTATTCTATGTCCAAATAATTACAATTGATAATGATTTCATCTAATCAACCTAACAATCACTAGTTACACATTCTCATCTTATACTATGGATATGATCAAGAAACAAAATTCAAGTAAAGAATGGATTTGTAATTAAACAGAAAACGTCCCAATTTTTTCAAATTGTTATGGGAATCATTAATTCAAGGATGTGAAGAAATACTAAGTCGTTGTGGCTTTTAACTAGTTAGGTAATGGATATGCAATGACAACCAAGCATGAGGAGAAGAAGATGATAATGAGAAAAAAGAAAAGAATAAAAGGTATTTTATTGATTTTGTTGATAAGTGTTGAATTTTCAATTTGAAATGGAAGCATAAAAAGGAGAAGGTAAGTGAGTAATAAGCAATGTTGCGAATACCGTACCGAGCTCGGTACCGGATTCAGTTCTAGAACGGTACTGTACCGGTACCGGTCAATACCGGGCACCGTACCGGGCAATTTTTTATATTTATAAAATAGTCCCTGAAATTTTTAAAATTTATAAAATAGTCCATTGATATATTGTACAGTTATATACTGTACAGTTTATTGTTTACAAGTTTACATCAATCCTATTTCCAAAAATCATAATAATAAATAATAATCATAATTAATAATTTAATAAAAAATGACAATAATTTTTAAATA
>JAOSBN010031761.1:5343-16257 GCA_027563595.1 Erythroxylum suave
GGATGGCGAAGATTTGGGATCTCGCACGGTGAATCAATCGCAGATCACATGTACCGAATGAGTATCATCACTATGCTTGCACCGCCCTCGCTGGCAGCAAAGCTGGATATTCCTCGATGTACAAAGATGGCACTAGTACATGACATGGCTGAAGGTCTTGTTGGTGATTTGACACCAGTTGATGGAGTTCCAAAGCCGGAAAAGAGCAGAAGAGAAGGATCGACCATGGATTGGGTTGCGAATGGCTTGCTGGGAAAAGTATACGGCGGTGTAGCCGGAAAAGATCTTAAGGCGGCATGGCAAGAATATGAAGATGGTGTCACGGCTGAAAGCAAATTCGTGCATGATGTGGATAAGGTGGAACTGATCCTACAAATGGTGGAGTATGAAAGAACCAATAATTGTCAGCTTGATCTGTCGGAGTTCTCATGGGTTGCAAAGCGTTTGTCCTTACCAGAAATGAAAGAATGGGCGCAAGAGATTCTAGACGAAAGAGAGCAACTGTGGGCGAGTCACAGAAAAGAACCGAGAGTCGATCCAGAAACAGCAGAAATCATCAAGGACCAGCAGGACCAATATTATGGAAACGGCGTGACCAACGGCAATGGGCATGCAAAGGACACACCCGATGCTTGATTCTGGCTAGTTCTTGGCATTACGAGCGTAGGACTATTGGCGAACAAGGGCATGATAGACTGTATGATGGTCTCCTATGAAAGGTCACGCATATGAATCGATATTGTGTTATGCTGGGAGTTGGGGTACGAAACCTCGGTCTGGAACACTTGCTTGATACAGAATGTTGATACAACGGACTAGGTGTATCCATATCATGATACATGCTCAGTCGCATAATCTCTTCGGGAGTACCCGTCCTGGTCAACTTCATTCTTGAGCCATTCAGCTTCTGCCCTCATATCGTCCTGGCTCCTGGGCTTTCTCCCGTCGTCCACATCCGGCCCTCCAATCTCTCGCCCTTGGGCTTCCCTCTCCTTGCGACGCTTATACATTTTCAGGAAAAGTTCGCCCAGGTTTCCCTCCGACCCATCCATAAGATCGTACAGGGCGTCAGAGCCACCTCTCCTGTCCATGTCTTTCTTTACTCTTGGAATAACGTGGACGTGGACGTGCGGGACACTCTGCCCAGCTTCGACACCGTCCTGAATGGCAACGTTCAGCGACTCGGCATGGTATACTCTCTCTAATGTCCGTGAGATGCGGCGCACTGTCAGGAAAAGATCCGATGTCTCTGTTGCGGTAAGTTGGGACAGGCGGGGTACAGATCGTACAGGACAGATAAGGATATGTCCTGGTAACAACGGTTTGAGGTTGACAAGGCCGAAGCTCAGCTTGGACGGAGACAGATGAAAGACTTGAGACGAGACGTTGAACGGCCCGAATTTGAGATTTGTTGGAAGCTGGAGAGTAGGCATGTCTTTTGGCTGCTCCCAGCTTTGGCTTTCAGTGATCTGATTGGCAGATGTTGACTCGATGTCCTCTAACATGATCCGAGCCTGGGTGTCCTCGGAGTAAACGCTTTACCAGACACAGAGCTTACTGGCTCTTCTTCCTTTCCGAGATGTGCGAATATGCTTATCCTCAATTCCGGAGCCTCGCGCGTCTTCCTTCCAACATAAGCTTCTGATGCAGGATAAGATTTGAGAAAACCATCAACCACGTGGTAGATCCACACAAGACTATCTTCAATGAGAGTTCTGGCAGATATCTTCCTGCCGCTTTTACAAGCCCTTGGTGAAGTATGGATTGTTTATTGAGCTTGACAGCGGTCGCAAGAGGGGACGAGGCTGACAAAATAGTTGACTACGTCTCGGAAGATCCTTCCGCCGAAGTTAATCAAATACATCCGGCCGTAGCTACAACTTCTCTTCTTCTATACCTTGACCACCGTGCTTTTTCTCTGAGCTGCGAGTCATGCAGCAGACATTTCTCCTATGCTCCAAAGTGGCATGGTGCTCGTCAAGTTCTTTCTGCCGGTGGGAAGTGCGGCTTGATATGATGTTCAGCTTCCCTGTCCCAACCGATGGCCATGACGGATCCTTGCAGCTGTGAGAGGTCATGTGCGAGCGATACAAGGACTGAGATAGCACAAAAATCATAGTTGTGGCAATGTGGGTTAGTTGGTTGCTAGTTGCGGCTAGCACCAACACATCGGGAGTTGTGCACAGCGATCAATTTTCTCACGCAACGATTCGCTCGTTTCGGCACCCAACCTCACATCTGTCGTTCAGGGACGAGGATGTGATCTCTTCCGAGGTCAAAATTTGCATCTTCGGTAGAGTGAGACGTTCAAGCTATGGTTGTGCTGAGATTCGCCGGAAACTCGCCAGTTGCAATCTTCGAAGCATAGTATAATATGTCAGAATGCAAAGCTAGGCTCGACAACAAGGTGCATTCCGCCGCCTGCTCGAATCTATGAGTTTCGATCAGTTCACAAGAAAAGTGTACAGAGTTCAACTGGATGTGATGTGGGTCGAATATCTATTCCACAAAATGGCCTTGCGACCATTGGGATCTCCATAACCACCTGGCAAATGGTGACACTGAAACTTGGACGGCCAATCACCATGCGAGAGTGTCACTTTGCGTTCTGGATAAGCTACAGGACCTTCCGAACTATTGTTCCGAGGGAAGCAACGATGCATCGATTGCAGACGAAGATGAATATCCATTACTATTGCTCCAGGACATTCCATCCAATATCACCCTGTACACTGTTGCATATTTTTGACATCAATTCAAGTGCTAGAACAACCAAACAACCCTTAGAACACAAACTGGTCTGTGATACGCCTCCAGCTTATAAGTCAAGGTAGCCTTCTCGTGGCTACTTACACGTTAATTGCCAGAGATGACACCATAACTAATCTCAGCGCAAGATGAAATTTAGTCCTTTGATCGACATGCGGCCACCTCGATCTTAATAGACACTTTGAGTCATCGAGGCTAGACTATGGTCGAAACTGGTCTTCCTTAAGTCCTACAGCATTCGAACGGAGTTAAATATACCACATCAGGCATATCACGTGATATGTGTTTGTCAGATTCAGCGTGAATCACAGCACGAAATGATAGATGACATGCAGAATCAACAGGCTTCAGTGGTATTTTATACTCCGTCTAGCCTCATTCGCATTACTACTATCGCCGACTTTACCTCCAACCCACGTTGAGCAATGATCGTCCAATACAATACGTATTTACCCATGTACTGTACTTGATGTACGACAACAGCATCTGGCATATCAAATGACTTGTACGTGATTCATAAGCAGAGTAAGGGATTTCAATGTGCGCATATGTGTTTCGACGCCTAGAGAAGCTGTTCATAGTGTACTGGTCCATCATCTGACGTCAGTCATCGGATCATAGACGGCAAAGACCGAAGTAGATAAAAGGGCCAAAGGCTCCATAGCAATTTCTCGCGAAAAGCAAGGAATACTAAGAATTCCAGAAGTCCAAAGCGGAAACCATAACACTCAGACAGAAAATCTTCGAAATGCTGCCTCCAAGTTCGGGTGAGATCCCTCAGATCGTGAGCAGAGAACTCCTTTGTTGACCATAATGGAACGACAGGCTATAGCTTCACCTCTAAGCTTCGCAATGACGCATACGACTTCATCAATCCCAAGTACTTGGATCTCACGGGTAAAAATGTGCTGATTACTGGAGCCTCTCGAGGTGTTGGCAAGGCAATGGCCATCGGATACGCCCAGGCCGGTGCCTCAGGCATAATTCTTGCCGCCAGATCACCACTAGAAGAGGTCGTCAATGAAGTTCTGAAAGCTGCTAAGGACAGTGGTCGATCAGAGCCCAAGATTGTGGCACTGAAAGTTGACACAACAAGCCTGAACGATGTTGAAGCTGCAGCACAAAATGTCGCAACTGACTTTGGCAAAGTAGATATCCTGATCAACAATGCTGGGTACCTTGAAACTTTCATACCAATTGCAGAAAGTAATCCAGAAGATTGGTGGAAGACCTTCGAGGTCAACGTCAAGGGTGTCTACTTGCCGACCCGCTCATTCATGCCACTCATATTGAAGAGTGAGCTCAAGACGATAATCCAGGTCTCCTCAATCGGTGCACATTTGGCAAGTCCAGGTGGCAGCTCGTACCAGACCACGAAACTTGCAATTCTGAAACTTAACGATCATCTGATGGTTGAGTACGGCGATCAGGGTCTGTTAGCTTACGGCATCCACCCTGGCGGCGTGATGACAGACCTATCCCGAAACATGCCCACAGCCTCGCATCACGTCTTGACTGACACGGCAGAGCTGTGTGGTGCTGCGGTGCCATGGTTGACAAGTGAGAAGCGAGACTGGTTGGCCGACCGATATGTGAGTGTCACCTGGGACATGGAGGAGCTGTTGAGTAGGAAGGACGATATTGTCGAGAAGGACTTGTTGAAGGTGAGATTGAGAGTGTGAGCGAATTTGATATACGCTCCGTCTACCAAGTCCTTGGATTCAAATGTCCATGAAGGATATGCCAGGCACTGCATGTGCGGTGTGGTCATCAGAGGCGCGTGCCAGAAGATGAATAGACTCAGATTGTGTGTCTCTCCTTGCAAGCAGTGGAACATTTCGACGACGTTATAGCAGCGGAGGCAACGGCGCCGATCCATCTTAAGTATTTGATACGTTCACAGCATACACCCAGAGTAGATTCAGAAGCTAATCGCATCCGGAAATGATCTATCGTCGTCAACTGGTACGGTCCCAATGCTTTTGCGTCAGTGCTTCTGCTATCAAAGAACGGGGTAGTGTATATAAACAGCAGTTATCAATACAGAAAATAATATCTGTTCCTGACTCACAACTACCTCTATCCTGATGCGCATAGAAGACTCGATACCTAAACCTTGTTTCCTTACCTACGACTCCAGCCATCCTCCCTCTAGCGAACAGACACCTCACACGAACAGATTGTGTTGGGAACGTTGTTCGCAACCGTTCTTCACATGATACCCGATACTCAACATGAAAATCCCCCGTGTGACAAGAAAGGCCTCCAGAACCAGTACACCAAAGTGACACACGCAGAGGACGAAGAGAACTCCCAAATTCGAGAATGAAGGTGATCCAGTGGCACAGGAGGAACAGAGCAGAATGAGTCCATCCTGTAGCAGTCATACTGACACGAGCTCGAGAACACACTCCGAGCCTTATACATCACAAGACACCACATGAATGGCCAGAGCCCATCAGCATAGAGAGTTGTAGCGTGATTCTCACCTCTCAAGCTCGGACGGTGAAAGCCATCCTGGATGGCCATCGTAGCTGCGTGCACCGGTGAATGGACGGAAGGAGGCGGCAACAACTGAGCTCGCCCACCATCAGACCGAATGATGATCCTCGGACTGCCTCTGAGTGTGTCGTTCACGTCGACGCTGTCAAATCGGTCCCACGGTTCTGGCCGCCGATGTTTGCTACATCATGCATGCTGTAGACACATGGCCGTGTGCTTGACAGGACGATGACCTGACAAGGAGAGACCGTAATGATGGAATCGGCTAGTCTTTCACTTACCTACCAAACACATCTCAGCTTGATCGAATCGCCATCACCAGTCGCGTCGTTGACCCTTTGACGTAGTCGACAAGTCCCGCGCATGCCGTGACCCAACAGCTGCACCATTCTGTTGTATTACTTGCCAGACCGTCAGCATCGTCCATCCAGCCCGGCGACCGCTTCCATCGTGGCGTGGCAGAGAACTTCGCCGCGCCGGGCACATCAAGATTCTTTTCCGCGCACGCAGTTCAGCAATCCTAACGAGGGAACTCACGGTACATAACGAAGTCGTTCATAGCTGTCGTCAGTGACACCACGTATCATGCGAGTTCACCTCGTCAGGGACACACCAGTCCGATAATCCTCGACGACAACCACACAGTCAACCAAACCTCACGTGCTCCTCACATCACGTATCGTCCACCACAACATCCAAATCTCCCTCCCTCCTATCCTCCCAAACAAACAAAAGATGCTCCTTCCGCCTAAACCCTCAGCAGCACATCACACTCGCCCATCCCGTCCACACGACTAGTCGCGACCGCCACGGTTCACTCGCTTAACCCACAAGGTAAGGTCCCAAACGCCCACGGGTTCGTGTTGACTAAAGCGCCACGCGCGGTCCAGAGCCGACAGCGACGCGAAAGGGCTGGAGTGGAGATTGATGGGGCCGGAAGGGGACGGGGGTGGAGGCTGTGGAAATTTGACGTGATTGGGGGTTGGAACGCGCGCGTGCGGCACGTTGGTTCAGCGTCTCGTAGGTTTTGTGGGTAAATGCTCCGCGCCGGAGTTGACGAAAGGTACCGTTCGATGTCGAGGAACTTTGAATGGCGAGATCTAGGGGAGTGGTAGGGATGTCAGGCAGGGTCATGATGTGCACTCATCCCTGCAGAAAAATCATTTTTGAAGCAGAATTGGAAACGGTCATCTACATGAAATGTCGAAGCCTTGAGTCTGAAGAAATGATGGGATTGCAATTAATAAAAGTTGTGTAAGCAAGTAGCAGTAGCTTGCCATGTGCGTTGACTGCCATCTCTCTCTGGCAGAATTTGGGGTATCTCAATCGCATTTGTATCCCTTTCCTCCCTTCGACAGATTCAGACCGAGATGGAAGATCTCGAACGGTTCTAAACAAGAGATAACCAACCCCCGGCTGCTTCTCTTGACCTGGAAGACAGCTTGGGTGTTGAATGTATCATCAACATGACAACCAAAGTAGAATATTCGTAAACGCTGCAAGAAACAAAGAATAGACCTCCCAGGTTTTAGTAGACCATGTCTCGTATGCTCCAGTGGCAATGTCAAAGCTTTCCGACCCAGAAAAACTCAAGGAAATGTTGTGACGGCACGGACAATTCTCTGTCTAGAAGAAATTTCCGGCTGGTCGGGTATTGTGTGCTGACAATATTTCGGGCTGTCGCAGTCCCGGATTGGCAAGTTCCTCATCTATTTGCGCTTCAAGTTGCGGAAATTCAAGGTCGAATAGTGCGGCTTGTCTTTTGATGGACAGTCTCTGTGCGGGAACAGTGTCCTCTGGTATCTTTTCGTGACCATCTCGCGTCTCTTGCTTGGACATGATCGATCCTAACGTTGATGAGTCTGCTCGTTGCAGTTGACAAACGGGCCTCTCGCGGCGTTGCGACGCAAGGGGTAATTGTCGAGGTTCAGAAACAGGATGTGGAGTCGTCTCTCTTTCTATGTTGTTCCTCAGTAGAGACTGTCTCTTATGATTGCCATGCCATGTCTGCCTCTCGGATGGCATCGCTGGGAGTTTAACACGAGTTCCGGTGACTGGCTTCACACGTCGCTTTTTCTTGTGACTTGGCTTAGGCACGGGAGGAGTGTTTGTCTCAATGGCTCTGATATACGTCGATCGCATCTGGTCGACAAGCTTCCTGATGTCGTCTCTTGTTGCAACTGCGTCATAATCTGTTGTGTTAGTCTGGGTGGTGTATGATGATTCAGCAACTGATGATATGAATGAAGCTCTCTTGGTCGACGATGCTTCTGAATTTTCGTCGTAACACTGACTGAATGCTGCGGAAGTGTTGCTCGATCTCCGGGTGTTGTCCTCCAAATTTGGAAATCTGGGTGAACAGAGACCGTCGAGGGCTGGGTCAAGTACTTGACCTTGGTTCTTGTAAGAAGTTGTGGCACAAGTTGCTCCTGTTGTGTGTATCTTATCGCGTCGGTACATATCCACCAAACGATTGTTCTTCGCTTTCAGCAGAGCAGCTATGGTTGTGTTCTGCTCATCTATGGTGTGTACTGACGGTGATGTGGCGGTAGACACGTAACTTGATCTCGAGCCCGACGTCAAACGCGCGTTTCCGCTATGCCAATGGCCTGAGTGGGTCTGGAAAGATGTGACAGGACCTGACAGAATCCCGAGTCCATCACGATCTGTTTCCCCAGACGGACGCACAGAATTCTCCACATGTTCGTCCAGAGACAACGACCATGCACAAGCTGATGCCGGTGGTGGAGTCCTCGGTGATCCGGATGATTCTGAAGAAGAAAGGCTCATCGATAACGCAGGGGTAGCTTGCAGTGTACTGATAGCCATGTTACGACTGCGAGTACCACGTTTATCCTTTCGACCGACGATGTAATCGCCTTCCCGTATGTCGTTCAAGGTCCTTTTGTGGTCTTGAGAAGTTGGTAGCAGCTCCCCAGTGCTCAATCGTCGGCATGTCTGTAGCTTCACCGGCCCGTTGCCTCTGACTGGTTTCGAACTGAAGATTGGAACTTTTCCAGCACACACAGCATCGTAGGGGATTGCTTGCAGGGTGGTGCACTCGTCATCCATGGCAGTGTAGACACTGTTAGAATCCGATGGAGTGTAGGACGCGGCTACCTTTGAAGGCCATTCTGGAGCGCATGAGGAAGATGAACTGTTTTGTACACTTTGTTGTGAACTTCGTGTTGCTGTTTTCTCGCGCTTGGTGAGCAATCTACGAAGTCGCGACTCCATAGTAATGTTGTGAGCAAGTCTTGGTGTGAAACTTCGCGACAGTCATTAGAACATGCGCCAATGCGAAAGAGAGGTGACAGGTCGGCTCGAAGCGAGTGACAGTATCTTAAGTAGAGTTCGTGACGATAGTGGCATTCACACAGGGATAAGCTCGAGGATGACAGCAGGTTTCAGATAGGTTGATCGCGGACCAGGACAAGAGAGATTCGTGTTGACAGCCTTCGTTGTCTCCAGAGTATGTAGAACAGGATCGTTGCGCATACCGTGCGACAGCTGATGGGAAGGGTTAGCCAGCAGCGCGCGAGCATTATACTATGAGCTGTACAGTAGTGGTTGGTCCGGGTCGAGAGACGCCACACCACGAGGTTCCCGGGTCCAAACTCCAAAGAAAGCCAAATGCAGACAACTTGACAGGTCCCGCCTTGCTGTGGTGCATGATTGACCTGCAGTGTCCAGGGTGTGGATTTCCGGGGAAGGCTATGACCTCTCCAGGAGACTGATAGCAATAAGCTACAGCCACAGGCAACTATCGAACCGAGAACGGGCGCTGGTATCTCAGGAGGCTGCTCGCTGCCGCCATGATTTGGATTGGACAGATACGTGTACGCCCAATTACCAGAGGCGACACGACAGATTGACTGCCGAGAGCACAATGAGCTGGCACTTCTGGGCTGATCCTGGCTGCATGCAGCAGCGGCTCGACAAAATTGGGAGGAGGCTCGACGACAAGGTTCATCCCAGGATGGAATGGTCTCATGTACTTTAGCTTTTTGGGCCACCTGGTTCAGCGAATAACTTGATTTGCGCAGAATTGGGGCGTCAAAAATTGTCCATGAAGTCATCTAGCGTTGAGTCTCATTAAATGTCCGGTGCGGCAGGGGGCTTGCTCAACGAAATACAATCTCTTCTGCTGTACCGATATGTGCCCTCAGGGTTGTTGAAGAGTGCGTCGTGGCGGAAAAGCAGGCACGTTTCTGCGCCTGCGATGTGCCACGATACATACGGAAATCATCGGTCGATAAAGGATTGCTCTTTTCCAGCTCACCTTACCTCAACATGGAATCTGCCGAGAGTATGTTGCAGATCGTAAACAACACTTGGTTATGGAGCTTCATGATCGCCCGTAGGCTGGACGCGATCTCAACCAGCGCCAGCCCTAGGAAGGAGCAGCCCATAGCAACGCTCGCAACAACCTCAAGGCGTTTACTTAGCCTCAAATCTTCTGAGCATCAACCGTCGACACCTTGATAGTAATCGTGCTCACCGAGCTACTGTCATCCTTGGCCTTCCAGTGCTTGTCCGGAAGTGAGAATTGGGTAAAGTGTTTACTGTAACATGCAAATCATTTTCTGCCTGTCATCTCGTGTTCAGAAGAGGTCCGTACGAGGGCCAACACAACTCCAGGAGCTATTTCTGCTGACAAGCGTCTCGCAAGCCCCGTCATACGACGTATCTGGTGACACTGTACCATCTGCAGAAATTCATCTTCTGATCGGGCCTGAGACAATTGTCAAGTGTGTGGAACCTGTCCAACCCCAAAAAACTTTTTCAGGTTGCAGCCTCAAAGGTACATGCTGGACAAGAAACGCATGACTGTTGTCGCCGCTAAGCCGCAAGGTTTTGCATCGTTCAAACTTTGTGTCGGCTGAAGCAGAGCGACCACGAAAAGACGTCAATGCTCAACTTGATGTCCCGGGAGAGCTTCGGCTACAATATCCCAGCATTGATTCAACCAGGCTGGGAAACTTCGCGCCTATGATTTGTCCGTAGCTGAACTTGCTCGTTGCACCGTTCAGTTCGTCTTGCCTTCAATAGACATTCGGCCTGTCCGTTACAAAAGTTGCTCTACGGAATGGCGATGCATTCAGCTTCGTTAACAAACACGTCAACACGCAACGCGAAATATTGATATCCGAACTGTCGGTCAGCGGCTGGACTCGCATGTGAGGAAGTGTCTCTTCTGCATCGACAGATCTATCGCCGCATGTTGGTGAGAAATAGAAAGCCACGGTTTGACACACGGAAACGTCGATCGAATCAGAACCGTTGCAATGGGACCCAAGATGCGCACCGGGTCGCTTTGGTCGCTCGTCTTGCAAGATCGAATCATGACCGCTGTGATTGCATCTGTGCACATGGGGAGATCAAACCACGGATGGCATGGAAGTCATCTGCATGAAGATCCTCCCGAGATCCTACCATAAGTTATAGCAAATGACGTGGGACGTACTTTGTCGTCGCATCTCCGCCCAAGGCCCAGACGGTCGGGTTACTTGACGAGTGCTTCGAGCGTGTGCCGGGCATCGGCGAGGAAGGAGGGCGAGGGCATTGGTGGTTGCGTTCTGGATCGTGTGTGGCTTGAAACCAGAGGGTGGTGAGGTTGGACTGCGGGCGTCAGCAAAACCC
>JAOSBN010031782.1:0-16256 GCA_027563595.1 Erythroxylum suave
GGCTTGATTGTTGATTCCGGACAATGAAGGTCCGATGATTGTGATATTGGATTGAGATATTGAAGTGCTGCTTGTATGTGAATCTGCAGAACTATGTGCTTCATAATATGATTGATTGTGTTGATTGTGTATTGGATTCCAAACAATATTTATCCGAGACATTTTGATGATGAAAATAATATTGGAAGTGCTGATTGAATGTGAATGCGTCTGCCTAAATGATTTTCTGATTCTTCATTGAAAAGTTAAATGTCAGACCTAGTCCGATGACCACTGCTACTGTAACTGATACTGTGACTGATATACTGTTATATTACATGCAAATGAAAGTGATTGATTTTGATGACTAAACTGTGGCATGCACTTCATTCGGATGCATGTAATATTAAGGAGTTGCGACTGGTGTTGCTACTAATATTGTTAATGATAAGAGCTTTAAGCTCCCGCATATGTGGTTCAAGCCTATGGCTCACTGTGATCAATGAGTCACAAGCTGACTGACTGAGCCCGATAATTCTGGATACTGTAAAAGCACTCAGTCACAACAATATATATAAAAAATGCGAGTCTCATACATATCGCTTCTGCATATAAATTGATTTCAATGAATGACTTGCAAAGCTGTGTGAATGTCGTTATATGAATGAACTGTTTGATGGAGAAATGATTTGTGTATGAAGGTATGTTGATATTTGTCAAATGGCTTTGAACTGTGTGATTATCCATTATAATTGATATTGTTTTATGACATGAGTGAACCATCGAAGATGGTTATTCTGCTAAGTTCGCAAAACTCATCAAAATTGCACCGTTGCTTTTCAGGTTCGAGAGTGAGATGACCTAGCTTCTAAGACTTGGTAGAAGCATATTTTGTGCAGTTGTTACAGTCAGATTTGGTTCAAAG
Organism: Erythroxylum suave; assembly: GCA_027563595.1. Taxonomy (NCBI): domain Eukaryota; kingdom Viridiplantae; phylum Streptophyta; class Magnoliopsida; order Malpighiales; family Erythroxylaceae; genus Erythroxylum; species Erythroxylum suave. Next base: position 905 of record JAOSBN010031782.1, read on the forward strand.
ATCGGTCAGCTGGGATTGAGGACATAGTTGTTTTCTTTTGAGTTTATAGTATGTGGAGTGTACTGAGTTGTTTATGTTCATAGGACAATGTTGTATAAACATGGATGATATTGTTCTATATGAAACAATGTAAATCATGGTTTGTTATGATGTGATAACATTTTGGGTTTTTAAAATGTGTGATTGATGGTTTAGTGTATGATGCCATGTTATATACAGTGAAGATGAGTTAATTAACATGTCATTTCTGACAGGCATGTACACGTGTATTTGATAGACACACATGCATATGTCAGTTGGGAATGGGGTGTTACATGATTAAACATGATTAATAGACTTATTATACATGTAGATAGCTTAATTTAAAAAGTTGATGTACATAAGGGACTTAAATGTAATTTTCAATTCTTGAAGGACCAAAATGTAATTTTATAAAATTAAGGGGCTTAGTTATAATTTGCAAAAGTCTAAGGACCAAAATGAAAACAAAAGTTTTGATCATTCTTAAATTTCGGGCTTAATTGCAAATTTAGGAAAGTTTGGAAGGTATAATGGTAATTTCACATGAGCAAAGGGCAAAAGGGTAAATCACTATATTTGATCAAAGAAGAGTCAAATTCTAGACCCTTCTCCTTGTTGTGGCCGTCCCATTAAACATTAAGAACACTTAGTTTTAATTAAAAAGAAAGGAGAAGAAAGAAGAATTGAGGAGGAAGAGAGAAAACATTAGGCCATCACTAAATTCTACCGTCCTTTTGATTCTCTAACCCAAACCAAGGTGTTCTAAGGTAATTTGGGGTCAAGGAACTTAAATCTATCACTAGATTTGGTAAATTCTCAAAGGATTGGAAGATATCACCAAAGGAAAGTTTAGATAAATTTTGTCTCATCTCTCTCTACATTATGATTTTGAGTTTCGTGTTAAGATATCTTGTTCTCCATGCTTAATTATGCATGAAAATGGTTTGAATGAATGAAATAAGTCATAGAGAGGTTCCTTTAAACAAAAACTGAAATGGTCTCTCTTTGGTGAAAGTTAGTGAAATTGTGAATATATTTTGAAATTGATCGTTTAAATGAACTCTCTACGATATTAATTGTGTATGTATAATGTGAATTGATGAGGAAAAATTAGGAAGAAGTACATTAGAAGGAGGCTTTCAAGTTTATGCATTGGAGTGTTTGATAAAATGCCTAAGCGAACTTGGCTTAGGATTTAAGGATTTTGATGGTGTGCATTGGAAAGAAACTTTCATGTTTACTTAGAGGAAACTTCACTTATTGCTTAGAATAATGAGTAGTAGCCTAATTTTCTTGGATTAAAATGTGTTCAATTATACTTTGGATGGTGTGAGTATTGGATCAAAGGCCTTAAATGCCTTGGAAAATGCAAACAAAAATTTATGTGGATAATAAAAGAAGTAAACGTGTAAGAAGCTTCATGGCTGAATCCTATAGCTTAAAATTTTTGATATTGTGTTTTATACACTTATGTGATGATGTATAAATATGAGATATATGTTTGAGTAGTAAATACATTGCATTCGTATGTATAAAGGTAAGGGAGTTATGAATCAGAGAGCTTGTATCGAAAGTCAAAGGAGTGTAAACCATCTTTCGAGGTGAGTTGGGGAAAACATATCTCTCAGATGGGATTAGGACATCCCATGACATACGTGCTGACTTATATGTGAATTTTGAACGTAGGCAATGCATAGTAGAATTGATTTTCAGATAAATGCTAGTATACTTATGTATTTAATAAATGACCTTGTTTTGAATAGCTCTTTGCACTTGAAGTGAAACTGACTTTTTTATTTCATATTTTGAGGAATGATATTGTTTTCAACAATGGAAGGGCAAAGGATAATGTTTGATTTTGTTACTACAGTTTTGAATAACTTTTCACTGAGAGTGCAAAAGATAACTTTCAATGTATAAAAAACATTTTAAAACTTACATATGCATAACCGAGTCACATATACTGCATGCATGTATTATCTTTTGGCTTAGAGCCTTGTCACAGTTCCATTTTATCAGTTGGACTGATAAATAAAGGCATGGTGCCTTGCTTGATTTTAGTATTTAATATTTGGATATGATTTTTGATGATTAGGGAGGAAACGATTGGCCAATCATGTACTAGGCACAATAGATTAAGCGACCCCCTCATACCCTTGACACTGGTACATAAAAGTCGAGTCCTTGTAATGACACCATTTTATAGGACTCGCAGGTGATTACACACCTAAAGGTCTGGTCACCGACGAGGTCATTACCTAAGGTTATGACGCTCTTGTCGACCGTAGTCTAGACTCACCACAGATAAAAGTCGAGCTAACACCAGGATTCGATGGGTTTGCACACTAGTTTGGCTGACTAGTGGTGACACACATAATTGATTTGGCTTATTTTGAGATTTGGCCTCCTGACAAGATTTGACTTTTACTTTTGTTGCTTTTCTGCTCATGTGTATTGGAATTGGAGCCTATGTTCACTGAATGAGTGAATAATAGGCTGGGCCTATGTGATTCTTAACTAGTATGGCATGGGACATAGACTAGGTCTATATTTTTCTATGTCATGCATATTCACTTCATAGCTGGTTATGTGCATTGTTAGATGTGTAAAATTGGCCGTAAGTTATTTAGACCGTTTTGATGTGTATTAGGTTCTATTTGTGATATATGTTTCTCTTTGCTCACTAAGTACATAATGTACGCATCCCTTCTGCTTCCAAACCATGCAGGTTAATTTAGTAAACTTGAAGCTCTGAGTGGATCGTGTGATCTTTTGGACATTTTCATGGCATTATCGTACGTTAGTAGTCTCTATTTTATTTCTTTTGCTGTACAGTGGCTTATGAATATGTAGACATGTTTGATGATAATGTTATTATGCTTTATAATTTTGTAAAATTAATGCTTGTATGTCTTGTGGCTTGCAAATGCTATATGTATGAATATTTGTACTATTGTTGAGATTGCTCATGAGAGGACTTCAAAGTCCAAAAGTTGTGGTAAAGTTTTACCGTGATTATAGAAGTGCGTTTGAATTGGTTTATATCTATTTTTTATTTTTGGATTTTCAAATTTTAGTCGTTGTGCTGCTGAAATTTTTTTAAAGATATCTAGTTAGCCTTATATAGTAAGGTTAAGGGTACCGTGAGTATCCTTAGCCCGAGTACATGATGATTGTCATATGCCCGGTGTGGTTCAAGTCGTGACAATTAAATTGGTATCAGAGCCTAGTTTTTATGTTTTCAAAAGTGTTATTAGTGTTTTCAAAAGATTCATGAGCCTCAGGAGTCGATTCTGGGTGTCAAAAGTCTTTGGTCGAGAAGTTAAGTCTCGAATCATTAAGTTGACATCCTTAACGGTCGGATAATTTTGACCTCAGCAGGTGTACTTCTCAACATTCCTTGTAGTGTTTGGGACATTGGATAAGCTAGGCTTAGTCCGATCTATTTTATTAAATAATGTCTTTTTCTTTGATTTTATAGTGATAGCATGGTTGGACGAGGAAGGATGTCGCAAGGTTGGATCTTTGCGGCTTAAGCTAGAGAAACACAGTGCTGAAACAATCACATAACTTGTTATTGCTAGCTCTTCAGCTGATAAGCAGCCTCACATTGAAGTACCATCAGAGGAAATGCAGCCCAGTTTGCCACCGGTGCTGACAGAGGCTCTGTAGCAGGTGATGACATGGTGGGCATAGTACACTGCACAGCAGCAACCTATGGCTAGAATGCCACAGATACCACCACATGTACCTCCACCTCAGCAACCAATAATGGTACCTAGTCATGCACTAGAGCAACATCCGATGCTTGAAATCTCGAGGTATATTAAAGACGTAAGGAACCTCAAGTGTGGTAACTAGGACGTGGTGATGTTATTGAAGCCAAAACATGGATGAGGTAAACCTTAGAGACATTCCAAGATATGGGAATGTTTGATGAGATGAATCTGACGGTAGTTGTACGATTGCTAGAGGGTGATGTTAGAGTCTGGTGGAAAAATGTCTGAGGACTCTACCAAAATCAGATTACCTGGGTAGATTTCATCAATGAATTCAATGGACAATATTATACTACATTTGATAGGGATCAGAAGAAAGCTACTTTTTTTGCACTAACACAGGGGAATAGGTCAATACACGAGTTTGAGATAGAGTTGAGAGCACTGGCCATCTATGTCCCAGAATATGTGGCAGATGAAGAACATCTGTGTTTGGTTTGAAACTGGGTTGCATTTGGCAATCTAGGAGAGGATGACAATTAGCCCCACCACCACATTCAAGGAGATGGTACAATCAGCCAAGAGAGTCGAGAGGTTGGTGAAAGAGTGCAAGAGATAGTGGGAGGAAAAGAATCGGAAAAGGAAGGGAGGAGGTCCCTCCAGCCAACAACCCAAGAGGAGTCGTGGTGGTTCAGCTTCGGGTAGTATTGGAAACGTTGTATCATCAGCTATCAGTTTACGGTCACCACGATCAGGAAGTCAGAGCACTGCCCCTACTACAAACTTTGCTTTTTGAGCTCGATCATCTCAGCCCAAATAGTGTAAACACTACAGAAAGATACATTCAGGAAAAAGTACGGAACTGAGAAAGTGTTTTTAGTGCAGAGATGTTGGGCTCCGAATTTTTTTTTTTAGTAAGCATGATTTGAATAAATTTTGTGGTCTGGCTAGATAAATCATTTTCTTATTGAATTTTAATCATTATGTCAAGTTTAAGAGGATTTATTTCATGGATTGATGGAATTAACTTGTTAATATTGTAAGATGCATAAAGGCATTTTTGGAAGATTATTTATGGTTAGAAACACTAAGGCATTAAAGGAAGGGTAAGGTGGACTTTTCTTACCCATTAAGGCTAGATTGGGAAAAGGAAAATGTTGTCTTATAAATTTGAAGACCAAAAACGTGAATGAAGAAAAGAAAAAGAGAGAGAAGAAGAGAGGTTTCGGTGAAGTTGAAAAAGGAATAGAGCTTGGACTAGGTTATGTCTTTTCTTAGACTTAAAGAGAGAGTTTGAGGTTATTCAAGAAGGGAAAAAGAAAGAGAAAGGGAAGAGCTTTCTTTAGAGCCAAAAATCTCATTTGTTGGTTAAAGATTCAAGGTAAGATGATTTTAATCTCTTAGAGTTTTGAAATGTTTTTAGTTCAAAGAGCTTGGTAAATGTATCGGTTTAAGTATTCTAGGGTCAATTTCATGCTTTTGGTTCCTAGCTAGGGTTTTCCAATTTGAATGTCTATTGATTTGGGACTTTTGTAAATGTTGAAGAAAATCAAGAGAGGCCAAGGGAGCAAGAGGAAAGACATCCTTAAGCAAGTCCCTAAGCAAGTTAATAAGCAAGGATTTCAGGTGGGTGACACTTTTATGATTAAGTAATAAGCCCTAATATTTCTTCAAAACTAAGAAAGTTTTAAAAATGTTTTCAATTGTGTTAAAAATGTGCCACTAAGGCTACTTGAATGCTTTGATAATGTGCCATATGTTTGCATATGAATTGTGTTATTGGTTTGGGAAATGAATGATGAAATTGTCTTTTGAAAGTATATTGATTTTTGAAACGATATTTTGATTATGAAATCAAGTTTTGAAAAAAAATGCCATCGAGGCCATAAGTTTACAAGTTGTGAAATGCATGATTATGTTGGTCTGTGGTGGTCCCTTAAGTTAAGTCAAGTGCACTTTGACAAAAGGCTTCTCCCGCCTGCCCGTTAGTGGCATGAAGCTCCTTTATGGACTTCTATAAGTTCACGGCTACGTAAGACTATTAAGTGGAATTGCGATAGTACGTTTTGTTCACGGCTACATAAGACCCTTATGGGAACTATGTAGTACGTTCTGTTTTGGATCCACCTAAACCATTTTGATGTGCTTATGTGTTAACAATTGTGATGCATACATGTTTTATAATTGCTCATGAACTGTTTGATAAGATGAGAAATTTTGAGAAATTAGTGTTTGGTGTTTTTCTATGAGAAATTATTATGGTTACCAAATGTATAATGACTAAGAGTTTTGAAAATGGTTTCGCTTGTTTCTCAATTATAAAATTGTTACCCATGAACTTTAAGCTCACCCCCATTCTCCTCCTCCCATTTAGGTGATCAACAAGAGTTTGAGTGAGCCAAGAGTCAAGACAAATCACTTCAGTCAGCATATTTTGTTTTGTTTTGAAGTTAGATTATGCAAAACAATGCTTTAGATGCATTTTGAGCGATTTGGTTTTCGTAAAAGTTGTAATTTTAATTATGATGCAAGTGGGCTCGAAATGCCCACTAAAGTATTGTAAAACTCTTATTTGTTTGAAGATTGATGAAATATATGTATGTTTTTGCTCATGATTTTGCTTTAAGGCTTCCGCATGACATTTTCAAGCATTTATAGGGATAAAACTTGTATCCTGACTTCAGGGGAAGATCTGTATTAATCTAGGCTGATTTGGATAAATTTGTCTTCTTGGAAGTGATAGTTAATCCTCTTAGCTTTCCAACGACATATAGTATGAAACTTTTAGACTTTTGGATTGGAAGTTAGATTCCTTAGAAAGGGGAATGTGTAGGAGACACAGACGCAAGGAATCGTCTGTGCTGACATCACCAAAACAGATGCAAGGAAATACAGACGCAAGAAGACACAGACGCAAAGAATCGTTTGTGATGATGTCACCAAAATAGACGCAAGGAAATACCAACGCAAGGAGACACAAACGCAAGGAATCGTCTATGATGACATCACCAAAACAGACGCAAGGAAGTACAGACACAAGGAATTGTATGTGATGACATCACCAAAACAGACACAAGGAAATACAGACACAAGGAGACACAGATGTAAGGAATCATCTGTGATGACGTCACCAAAATAGACGTAAGGAAATACAAACGTAAGGAGACACAGACGCAAGGAATCCTCTATGATGACATCATCAAAATGGACGCAAGGAATCGTCTGTGATGACGTCATCAAAACAGATGCAAGGAAAGAGAGACACAATGAAAGATAGACGCAACGAAAGACAGATGTAAGGAAAGATAAATGAAAAGAAAGATAGACGCAAGGAAATACAGACACAAGGGAAACACATATGCAAGCAAAACACAGACAAAACATAAAACAGAGACGAAGATGAAAACAAAGATGATACAAAGAAGAAGTTACATCTATACGTCGGACAGTTACTTAGATGGAGCTAGTAACTGAACTCAACTAATTAACAGTTTTTAAGCAAGAAGCGGTTATCAAGGATCAAGAAGTAGTTAGAGACTTAGGCTATAAATACGATTCGTGGGACAAATTGTTCTGAAGTGGTCAATTGAAATTCCACCTTAAATTATCCATAAATGTGTCCGAAAATAGGTTAAGTGAGTTCTTATATGGATTGGCTGGTATGGGCTCGCCACCCTTGTGGGATGTGCGTCTAAATGTCACTTAGGACATTGTGCACATGAATCGTAAAGGCAGGGGCCCAACACTTATTGTATCAAAGCATCTAGGTTGAGGTCCAGGTGTAGGACCAAATTTAGGTGTATCGAAAGCACGAAATAGGTAGGTTGAGACATGAAATGAACATGCATTGTTTTAAATGAACAACTTGCATTGTTTTGAATTGTCTTCATGATTTAAAATTGTTTTATATGATTTGAACTGTTTTGCACACTTTGAAACTGTTTTGCACGAACTAAAGGTTTTTATTGGTTTTATATTGAAGGAGTGATTATGCCGCCTCGAGAAAGAACTCGAGGAGCTTTGACTCAATTTGTCTTTCGCCAAGGGAGCACTGATGAATCCTATGTCCCACAAGATGCAAGGACACATTCTATTCCTGACTTTAAGGAATCTAGTGTACAACATAAGGTCCCTCCACCGCCTCCTCCTATGCCTCAAGCAAACCCTCTAGATCCACAATTCTTTCAGGCCTTTGCTCAGGCTTTCTCATATTCCATAGGCCAAGGGTCTCAAGTTCTGATAAAGGCTCCAGTGGAGAGGACTGGGCAGTATGATAAGCTCTGCAAATATAGAGCTGTGGACTTCAATGGGGCTACAAATCCGGAAGAGGCTGAAGCATGGCTGAAGAGGACCGAGAGGGTCCTAATTCAAATGAAGTTCTCTGATGAAAAGAAACTGGACTATGCAATTAGCTTGCTATAAGGGGACGCACTTCATTGGTGGGAATCAGTGCCCCACAGTCAGGATATGCCTCTGGTGTTATCATGGAGGGACTTTTTGGAAGCTTTCAGGAAGAAATACTTCTCGAGGGTCTATATTCAAGAGAAGGCCAGGGAATTTCTGAATCTCACGCAGAGGGATATGAGTGTGAGTGAGTATGAGCTGAACTTCACACAGCTTTCTAGATATGTAACAAACATTGTGGCGAACGAGGAAGATAAGTGCTGCAAGTTTGAGGGAGGGCTTCATTTGTGGATCAAGGAGAAAGCCTTGATCCATAATTTCTATGATTACTAGCAGTTGGTAGATGATGCACTCTAGGCTGAGAAACTGAAGCATATAAAGAATGAGGTAAGCAGGAAGAGGAAGAACCGGAAGCAATTCTTTAGAAAGGGTATGAGTGCTCCAATACTTGAGAAGGGTATGAAGAGCTTCCGTACACAGAGTGAGGCAGGGAGTAGTGCCTCTACTAAGAACAAGCAAGCAAAGGCAGCATCAGTGCAAGCCTCAACATTAGGAGGCAATAGCAGGATGGAGAGGAGCAGGAACATGAACCCCCAATGTGAGCATTGTGGGAAACTGCACAGGGGAGAGTGCTTCAAGTTACCGAGGGCATGCTTTCAATGTGGAGAGAAGGGACACATAATCAGGGATTGTCCCCAAATAACAAGGAAGGAGGGGTCACGGTCGCAAGCCCCAAGGAGAGCTGAAATAGTGGGAACCAGACCGGTCACTGAGGTGGGCAGTTCTGGAGCTGCAAGGAAGGCTATTCCTCCAGGAAGGCCAAGGGGTCAGGCATAGGTAAAGGTGTTTTCCATGACAAGGGAGGAAGCTGCAGCTGCACCTAAAGTTGTCACGGGCATGACTCAGTTACTTAATTCTGCAGTATATGTTTTGATAGATTCTGGCTCCACGCATTCATTTGTTTCTGTAAGTATGATGTTGCATGATGTGAATTCAGTGCCTCTGAATAGTCTTGTGTTTGTTAGTACACCTCTAGGGAGGAATGTGATAATCAGTCAAGTGTATAAGGGCTATAAATTCTTCATTGATGGTGCTAGACTGGTAGTGGACTTACTACCTCTAGACCTCAAAGGCTTCGATGTTATACTTGGGATGGATGCCATGGAAAAGTTTCAGGCGAAGTTAAATTGCGGCCTTAAGGAAGTGGAATTTGATCTGGGTAACAGAGAGAAGGTAATTTTCATGGGAGACAGGAGAATATCATCACCAAGAATTATTTCGGCGTTGCTAGCTGACAAAATGATGGAAAAGGGGTGTGAAGCCTTCTTGGAACATGTTGTGGACACTGATGTGAATGAAAGGAGGTTAGAGGATTTTTTGATTGTGAGGGAGTTTCCAGATGTGTTCCCTGAGGATTTACCTGGTTTGCTACCGGTGAGGAAAATCGAGTTTTCCATTGACTTGATTCCTAGAACCACACCCATTTCTATACCACCGTATAGAATGGCTCTAGCTGAATTAAAAGAGCTTAAGGAATAGTTGGAGGAACTGTTAGAGAAGGGGTATATAAGGCCAAGTTCGTCAGCTTGGGGAGTGCTTGTTCTGTTTATCAAGAAGAAGGACAGAACATGACGGATGTGTATCGATTTCCGGATACTCAATAAGGTGACCATCAAAAACAAGTATGCTCTGCCTCGGATTGATGATCTGCTTGATCAACTGTAGGGAGCAAGGGTCTCTTCCAAGATTGATGTAAGCATTAAGGAGTTTGATGTAAGCAAGACAGCCTTTAGGACTCGTTATGGGCATTACGAGTTCCTATTCATGTCATTTGGTTTAACCAATGCTCCAGCTGCATTCATGGATCTTATGAATAAGGTCTTCAAGGAGTATCTGGATTAGTTTGTGATAGTGTTTATAGATAACATTCTGGTGTATTCCAAGAGTGAAGGGGAACATGAGGAACACCTCAGGAGAGTGTTGCAGACACTAAGGGAGAAGGAGCTTTATGCCAAATTCAACAAATGTGAATTTGGCTCCATGAGGTGGTATTCCTTGGACATGTATTTTCTAAAGATGGGGTATATATGGATCCAAGGAAGATTGAAGCAGTGGTGAATTGGCATGCACCAAAGACAGTGACAAAGGTGAGGAGTTTTCTGGGTCTGGAAGGTTATTATAGGAGGTTTGTGGAAGGATTTTCTATGATAATTGCTCCGATGACTAAGTTATTGAGGAAGAATTAGAAATTTGTCTAGAGTGAGGAATGTTAGAAAAGTTTTTAGGAGCTCAAGCGTAGATTGACAAGTGCTCCAGTATTGATTTTGCCTACTGGAGATGAGGGCTATATAGTGTACAGTGGTGCCTTAAGAAAGGTTTTAGGTTGTGTGTTGATGTATGGAGACAGGTTGATAGCTTATGCTTCAAGGCAACTGAAGCCTTATGAATTGAATTATCCAACCTATGATTTGGAGTTGGCAGCAGTGATTTTTGCTTTGAAGATTTGGAGACATTATCTATATGAAGTTCAGATGAAGATTTTTATAGATCACAAAAGTCTTAAGTATCTGTTGAGTCAGAAGGAACTGAATTTGAGACAGAGAAGGTGGATTGAGTTGCTTAAGGATTATGATTTATTGATTGAGTATCATCCAGGAAAGGCAAATGTAGTGGCGGATGCTTTGAGTAGGAAATCCTCAATAGTCCATGTTCAGATAGTTTATCTACCTTTATTAGAAGAGATGGCTAAGCTTAAGATAAGCTTGAAATAGGAGGAACCAAATTGTGTTATTGCAAATTTCAGAGTGAGATCGATACTCAGGGAGAAGCTAAAGGAGTTACAAGCACAGGATACAAAATTAACCAAGCTCTGAGAAGAAATTCAGAATGGTAAGAAGTCTGAGGTGGTAGTGAGGGATGATGGACTCATAACCATTGGAAATAGGCTTTGTATCCCATATGTCAAGGAAGTGAAGGATGAGATAATGGATAAGGCACATAATGCGCCATATGCTATGCACCCAGGTAGCACCAGGATGTACAGAGATTTGAAAGGGCATTTCTGGTGGAAAGGCATGAAGAAGGATGTAGTAGAATATGCAAGTAAGTGTCTAGTGTGTCAGCAAGTTAAGGCTGAGCACTAGGCACCTTCTGGAAAGTTAAGGCCATTGTCCATTCCTAAGTGGAAGTGGTAAAGGGTGACTATGTACTTTCTGATGGGTTTTCCTAAGACCAGTAGGAAGCATGATGCCATATGGGTTATTGTTGATCGTTTGACGAAGTCAGCCCATTTTCTTGCAATTAAATAGATTGATTCTCTATATGTGCTAACAAAGAAGTATATTGATGAGATAATAAGATTTCATGGAATTCCTGACTCTATAGTTTCTGACAGAAATCCTCAGTTTACTTCGAGATTCTAGGGAAGCTTACAAGAGGCTCTGGGAACCAAATTGAATTTTAGCATTGCTTTTCACCCTCAGACAGATGGTCAATTTGAGAAGACCATTCGGACCCTAGAGGGAATGCTCAGGGCATGTGTGATGGATTTCAAAGGAGCTTAGGATGAGCATTTGCCATTGGTCGAATTTGCTTACAATAATTCGTACCATTCGAGCATTCAGATGCCTCCTTATGAAGCACTATATAAAGGGAGATGTAGAACTCTGATATGCTAGGATCAAGAAGGAGAAAGGAAGCTAATAGGACTAGAATTGGTTCAGATGACAGTTGACAATGTCAAGTTAGTTAATCAAAGACTTAAGGCGGCTCAGGATAGAATGAAAAGCTTATTGATGCACACCAAAAGTAAATGGAGTATAAAGTCGGTGAGAAGGTCTTCCTTAAGACATCTCCTTGGAAAGGAGTCATGAGATTTGGCAAGAAGGGCAAGTTAAGTCCAAGATATGTGGGTCATTACGAAATTTTTAAAAGGATGGGACCGCTAGCTTACAGGTTAGCATTGCCCCTAGAATTGTTCCAAATACATGATGTTTTTCATGTTTCCATGCTAAGGAAGTAGAGGTCAGATCCCTCTGACATCATTCAGACCAATGAGGTTCAGTTGAGAGATGATCTCAGTTATGAGGAGATTCTAGTGGAAATTTTGGACACCAAGGAGAAGGTTCTCAGGAACAAGATGGTTCAATTAGTCAAAGTCTTGTGAAGAAACTACTCGGTAGAAGAGGCCACGTAAGAGCCACTAGAGGCCATGAGGGAGAACTATCCACACCTTTTCGATGACTCAGGTAATAATTTCGAGGACGAAATTCTTTCAAGAGGGGGAGAAATGTTGGGCCCCGAATTTTTATTATTATTTTAGTAAGCATGATTTGAATAAATTTTGTGTTCTGGCTAGATAAATCATTTTCTTATTGGAGTTTAATTATTATGTCAAGTTTAGGAGGATTTATTTCATAGATTGATGAAATTAAAGTGTTAATATTGTAAGATGCATAAGGGCATTTTTGGAAGATTATTTAAGGTTAGAAGCACTAAGGTATTAAAGGAAAGGTAATGTAGCACCCCCTTACCGCAGGGTACACGCCGAGATGCCCAAAGATCATTCTGACACATATCCTATGATAAGGGCACGCGATCACTACTTAAACTTCACATGGCATCCTATCATTTTTCATTACAAAGTATCATATTGAAAACACAATGTTTTAAAACCAACTATTTTCCTTATATGATTTCATAAAAACCCGATTATCTACATTTTGACTTTCAACAATTTCCATAAGTACATCATCAAACCTAATACAAAAATACTACATGAAAGAGGAAAATACACATAGCCTATCGGTTCTGCCCAAAAATCCCAGCTGACCGACCTTTGAGCTATGGCTTCTCTTGCCAAAATCACGTAGAGCCTCTTACTCTATGGAGTCGTCTCTCATTCCTGAAAAGACAACGTTGCAATTTTTGGTGAGTTTTGCGAACTCATTGAGGTAACCATCATCGATGGTTCACTCAATTCATGCATCACATTATTACACATATCATATATTACATGAGATCACGTACACTTAAATGTCACATTATACATTTAACGCTTATAATCATATATATATCATGCATCAGCAATGCACATGAGACTCACTTTCTTTCTTATTATTGTGATCGAGTGTCTCCCACAGACTTATACAAATATTGGCCCATAGGGCTCATTCAAATAGAATCATGGAGCATAGTTCTACATGTCAAATCAGAAAATCATGGAGCAAAGCTCTACACAGAAGCGCTTCATAAAGGCAACTCGAGTTACAACGCCTTTATCTGAGCATGCATTTTATGAATGCAACAATTTCTGCATAACTTATATATCACATTCTTATAAGAATGTTCAGAGAGAATTTTAGAGTCGTTGAACCTTGGTCCGACCTTCACTGACATGAAGAATCAAATGACAATTTCATATCAAATGCACATTTATTTCATCTCATTCACATACAAGTAGCACTTCAATATCTCAATCCAATATCACAGTCATCGGACCTTCATGTCCGGAATTAACACTCAAGCAACAATCATACAATCATTTTCAATAGAATTTAAACAACTAGAAATTAAGTGAGACCATCTAGGTTACTCACGAGTTACTCCCGAAGCTAATGCCTGGAAGTGCCGGCAACGTCTGATAGTTGACGTTCCAACTGATCCTCTATAATAAAATAATACACACATATATCACAATCTGCATAATTATGCATGTTCATTAAAGCACATATATGGAATGAATTATATACAATGCATGTTCATGACTATCCCCGAGTATCCTTCCATTTTGGTTATCAAAACCACAATCAAATATCGAACCTCACTTAACTAGCATTGTTCGTAGGGTTTATACCTCAACAAACCATCTGAATCAAGTTTCATAACCTAAAGAGCCATTCTGGTTTCTCTCCAAACTCTAACTTTCGAATCTACTATTCATGTTAAATCAACGAATGCAATTAATATAATTTGGTCCTATAAGTAGAAGGCAAACAAAGCAGAAGCAAACAAATATCAAAGAGAAACGGAAAGAGACACAGACGATACACCAAAAAATAGATGAAGTGTCTAAAGGCAGACGGAATCTCAAAGGTAGGCGAAATTCAAAAGACAGACGATAGTAAAACATAGACGATAAAAGTCAAACATAGGCGATAGATTTAAAACACAGACACAGCGCTAAAACATAGACAAAGCGTCAAAAGATAGACAAAAGAAGTCAAAGCAGACGATAAAAGTCAAAGCAGATGATAGAAGCCAAAGCAGACAATAGAAGTCAAAGCAGACGATAGGAGTCAACGCAGACGAAACACAAATAAAAAGGCAGACGATAAAACATCGACGATACTTTTATGCTCCTGAACATTTCTAAGTCTTCATCAACTCTCATATAAACACTTAAGTATTCATACATGCTTAATGAGGAAGCAGAGCATATCAACTTACCATATCTAACTCTCTACACTAATCTTATACATCATTTTATTTCTATTTCAACCCCAAGAACCATTTCACAACAGCTGATCACTAATAAACCCTCAAAACCCCAAAAAAATTATATCCCCTTAACACAATGTCCAAGAATATAATTATATGAAAATGCCATATTCATGCAGATGACAGTAGCTCATAAAATTTATTTCATAAATCTCCAATTCTAGAGAATTTATTCACTACCTTCTTATTGAAAAACTCCAAGATCTTCAACTATCCCCAAAGCCTTAATTGCATGAATAATCACGTACTCCTCTGTGAACACTAACCAACTTCTAGTTTTTCTTAAGGCAGAAGAATCACTTTAGGAATAAAGGAAATGGTGAGGGATATGAAGAATCAGAGTTTAGTCTCAAAAGGAGTTTGATGGAAAACTCTCTGCATGGGAAGAAATTTGGAAGAAATGATAACAAGGGAAGAACTTTAGGAAAAGTACCAAACCCCTTTTGAACCCTCGAATTTCTCAAACTTTTGACAAATAATAAAAGCAACTTTACACTTGTCATCTTCCTAAGGTCTAAGTTCTGACTTAGTTTCTTTTGAGCTAACTCCCTCTAACTCTCATCCTTACAATTCAACTATCTCCAAATCCTCACCTAAGTTCACCAAAATTCATAGGTCTCACAACCCTACAAATCAATAATATTTTCAATATAGAAACATTCATAATTCTCTAAAATTCACAATTTTTCCAAGAATCACAATTCAACCCC
>JAOSBN010031841.1:0-16247 GCA_027563595.1 Erythroxylum suave
AGATACTTCAGATCCTGCTTGTACGAAACGGAAGATATTGTCGATAAATAGCAATACGTCTTGTTCATTAACATCTCAGAAATATTCTGCCATAGTTAGGGCAATCAAACCAACTCTCATACGAGCTTCCGCTGAGTAATGATTATTAACACAATTTTTTTAAAATTTAATTATTACCTACTTTGTTTCTTTTCGATTTTCATTTCAAATGAAAAAATACTAGTTAAGCTACCTACGCATGAAAGGCGTCAAATTATGAATGAATGTGACATTCTAAACGGTGCTAAATTTACACTAAGTCCTAATTAGGCTATATATTTATCCAAGGTCCTAATGCTCTAATATCGCATGCTAATGATCATTCACAACCTAATAGAATATGTCCAAAATTAAAAAATTTTCACTCAATCTAAGTCATTGACACATTCACATAATTCACAATGCAACCTAATACTATCGTGCAAAATTACACGCAAAAGAAAAAACATAGAATCCCTCCCTACACTTGAACAACACATGATCCTCAATGTGAGAAGGAAATCCATCAAACATAACACATAAAAAATTGTAAAAAAAATAATTGAAGTAACAAAGACCAAGTAAAACTAACAAAATAAGAAAAATATAAACAACGTAACAATAGACAAAAATAAAATAAAATTAAAGACAAGTTGGGTTAGTCTTGGATTCTACGGGGAGGGAGGTGGTGATGGTGTCGTTGGAGGTATCTGAATCCCTTGAGCTTCAAAATACTGATGAAGTCGTCGGATTTCTATGTTTTGGCGTTGTTGCGTACGCATCACTTCCTTGAGCGTTCTGTTGGTTTTAGACATGGCATCCAAACCCTTTGTCCAGCATTGGTCTTCTTCTTCTTCATTGTCGGATTCTGCACTCGTCAAGTTCGCACGTTTCTGCTAAGGTGATGCAGAGCTCAAACTTGCTAGACCTGCCCTGGTCTACACATAGGTCTTGTTATGAATGTCTCGCAATTCCATATTAGTGGAATGGATAATTTCCGCTCGAAATAAGTGATTGTGATCAAGAAATTTTGGCAGGTGAACTGTTAATTGGCTCCGAACTACTCAGAAATGTTCAGCGATGGCGGAGACCATACACTCCATTCCCAAATGGTTACTCCGCTTTTGCAGAGATGCAGTAAGAGCATTAAGCACATGTGTAGATGTGCATACCGGTATACTGTGGTCCATGCACCACAGTATAAAAAGTTCCTTAGTCGAACACTTGTTGGTCTCTGATTTATCAAAGACCAACTGACACATGAACTTGTGCAGTAACAAGAGTAAAAATGCTTGACTCCGGTAAGCTCGTGCCAATTTTGGGAGGTACGAAAATCATCATGTTGGTCGACAATGGTGAATTCAGGGAATCCATATATGTCGCATATGATCTCAACAGTGAGTTAACCATAGTTCCTTAGTGTTCTTGGGTTCGTAGGTCAAAGTTGTCAAGAATTCTAGAGTGAGTTCTTCATAAATGGGGAATTGGAACCTAATGAATTTACCACACTGGATCCTCTCTGCTAAGTTCTCTACCCGCTCTCTGTACTTCTATCCGATTTAAGGTATCAAAGTTAAACTATTTAGGCACAAAGGGAATGGAAATGAGTACCTTCCTCCTTAGTGTAAATCAGGAATAGGGCTTCGAAGTCCGCTACTCGGTTTCATCTCCCTGGGCTTAGATTTATTGTGCTTCGTGAGGCTCACGTTGTGTCGTTTGCTTAATCTGAGACATGATTGGGGTGAATGTGTAAAGTGATTGTTGCAAATTCTAAAGAGAGGTTAGAGTATTTAGAAACTGAAATTCTAGAGAGATAAAGTGAAAATGAAAGTGAAGGTAAAATTTAAGTGAGAATTGAATATATAAGTGGTAAAAAGGGTAAATTGGTAAAAAAACTTCACTTTAAAAACGCGTCTTTCACCTTTTTCGCATAGTCACAGAGGCCACGATCGTGACCTCCTAGTGTATGGTCGTGGCTAGTGCTTTTACTCTATCACGAAGCCCTTTCTTTTCTAATTCTTTTCCTTTACACTTCACTCTATGCACTTACGTAGTCTCCCCTATGATTCTAAGATCTTATTTCTCTTTTCACTTTTATTTATCTAACGAAAAAATAAACCTAACTACTGAATTCAACTAATTGACTAATACTAATTTTTCCCTGGGTTGCCTCTCATGCAACACTTTTGTTTACGTCGGTAGCTTGATGCTCCTTTTATTCTCACGGTGGGTAGAATGAATACTTTGATGGTAGCGTCGCCATCACCCTTAAAGTCTGAATTTTCGTTACCATATGGCAATTGCCACTATCTGTAATATTTTCCTTACCTCGCCTCCTTTTGCTCAAGTGCTTCTTTTGGAGAGCTTTTACCGGTTCCCAGATGTCTTCTTATTCTCCTCAAGGCTCGAGTGTGTTGTGAGCCACAGGAGTTGAAGGAGCTCCATGCTCTTTAGCCATCACCTTGAAGGTTAGTTGCTCCTTTCCCACTTGCAGCATTAGTTCTCCCCTATCCACATCAATGATGGCTCGCGTAGTGGCTAAGAGCGGATGCCCTAGAATGATCGGGGTATCCTCATCTTCCTTGAAATCTAGAACACAAAAATCTGTGGGAAAAATAAATTTGCCAAATTTTACCGGGACATCTGGTAAAATTCCTATTGGTCTATACATAGTCCTATCAATCGTCTTAGTCATAAACTTAGTGGACGCTAACCCTTAAAGTCCCAATTTCAAACTAAGAATATAGGGCATCATATTTATACTTGCGCCTAGGTATACGAACGCCCTCTTAATGATGATCTTGTTGATATTATAAGGAATGAAGAAGTCCCCTAGATCATCCTTCTACACTATGCTAAAGGTGTCTTCCATTAGTTGCTCATCTCCCTCTTCTTTGACAGACCCTTGTAGAATTAGCTTAGCCTGTATTTGTTCTATCACCTCCCTAACCTTGCTGGGCTTAATTTCTTACAACTTTTCCTCTTCCCGTCTAGTATATAATCCCTTCTTCTCAAAAAATTGGTGCAGAAATATCCATGGAGTCATTTGCACCAATTATCTTACATTCTCACTTGGAAGGTCTCTTTCAGTCAATTGACCTTCTTCTTCCTCTTCCAAGTCTTCACCCCGATTTTGGCTTATATCCATGATACGCTCCTTCGGATTTAACTCGGTGTTGCTAGGAAGAGTTCCAGTATTCTGAGTTGACATTGCTTTTATAAGTTGCCCATTTAGACTTCCAAATTATGGATGAACGAAGCATGACTTTTTGTGACTTGCTCAATATTTTTTTTGAGCCTCCTGTGTGCTTTTTCCATTCCTTTTATCTTGTCCAAAATTTTGTCAAATTTAGAATCCATCAAGCTCGTCTTATCTTGTTGGAAGCTCGATTGGCCTTGGGGTTTGAACTGCCCTCCATTATTGTTGTTTGACCATAAGTGTAGCACATCCTTACCGCAGGGTACACACTGGCACGCTCAGAGGTCATTCCAGCACATAACCTACGATAAGGGTGAGCTATGTTCGATCACTACATTAACTTCACATGGCATCATATCATTATTCATTATAAAGCATCATATTAAAATCACAATATTTTAAAACCCAACATTTTTCCTCATTTCATTTCTCAAAATCGAAAGTCTAAATTGTATCTTCCAACAATTTCCATATGTACATCATTAAAACCTAATACAATAGTACTACATGAATGAGGAAAATATGCAAATCTATCTAATCCGTCCAAAAGTCCTAGCTGACCAACCTTTGAGTCATGACTCCTCTTGCCAAAACACTATCCACATGGCTGGTAGAGCCTTTCAATAACTAAAGTCATCTTTCGGTCCTGAAAAGACAACGTTGCAATTTTGGTGAGTTTTGCAAACTTAATGAGGTAACCATCATCGATGGTTCACTCAATTCATGCTATACGTTAATGCATATAACATATTCACTCTTTCAAATAATTGATTTCATATCACAATCTCACTTAATCATAAGCAAAATTTTCATTTCAATCAATCAAACGTACATAACCAAATGCATATGAAATGATCGTGAGACCCTTTTCAATTGTTACATTGTTGTGACCGAGTGCCTGAATTGTCCCGTATCTATTTTGGATATTGGGTTCATTAATAGCTGTCCTTTATCTGATGAAGATACAGGGCTCATTACACGTTGAGCCTGAGGCTCCGAAACACTTGTGAGCTTGTGGCTTATTTTCACTCGTTGAGCTTTAAGCTCTGATCGTTGGCTACTCTAGTCACAACTTCCCTTATCTGATTATGCATTCATCCATGGAATGCATGAAACCCAATCAATCACATTATTCAGCACATAGGTCATCACATTTACATACAAGTAGCACTTCAATATCTCAATCCCCATTTATTTTCATCGGACCTTCTGTCCGGAATCCACAATCAAACACAATCATTATCATTCACAGCATAAATTAAACAAACAATAATTGAGATAAACCATCTAGGTTACTCACAAGTTGCTCCCGAAGCTAATGCCTGGAAGTGCCGGCAACGTCTGGAAGTTGACGTTCCAATTGTTCCTCTATAACAAATAACATACACATATATTACACTTTGCACAATTATCATTGTTTAACAATGCACTTGTAGGAAATGAATTAGGTACAATGCATGTTCATGACAATCCCAGATATCTTTCCATTAAGGTTATCACATCCACAGTCAAATATCGAACCTTACTTGACTAATATTGTTCGCAGGGTTTATACCTCAACAAATTATTTAAATCCAATTTCATAACCTAATGAGTCATTTCAGATTTTTCTCCAAACTCTGACTTTCGAGTCTACTATTCACGTTAAATCAGAGAGTGCAATTGATATAATTTAGTCATATAAGCAGAAAGTAGACAAAATGACAAACACAGACGATACGGAAATGTAGACGAAAATTTCAAAAGGCAGATGAAGTGCCAAAAGATAGACGAAGTGTCTAAAGACAAACGGAAATGAAACACATACGATACGCCAAAAGGCAGACGAAGTGTCTAAAGGTAGATAGAAATGAAACATAGACGATACGCCGAAAGACAAGCGAAGTGTCTAAAGGTAGACGAAAATGAAACACAGACGATACACTAAAAGACAGAAAAAGTGTCTAAAGGAAGATGGAATGAAACATAGACGATATGCCAAAAGACAGACGGAAATTCAAAAGACAGATGATAAACAAGGGCAGACGATAGGTGGTCAACATAGATGATGGAATAATCAACCACAGACAATAAAAAATAGACGATACGTAGTCAACACAGACGAAAGGGAAGTCAACTACAGACGATAGAACATAGACGATACGTGGTCAACACAGACGAAAGAGAAGTCAACCACAGATGATAAAACATAGACGATATATAGTCAACTTAAGACGAAAAAAAAGTCAACCACAGATGATAAAACATAGACGATGTGTGGTCAACTTAAGATGAAGAAAAAGTCAACCACAGACAATAAAACATAGACGATAAGTGGTCAACTTAAGACAAAGAAAAAGTCAACTATATACGATAAAACATAGACGATACATAGTCAACACAGACGAAAGGGAAGTCATCCACAAACGATAAAACATAGACGATATGTGGTCAACTTAAGATAAAGAAAAAGTCAACCATAGACGATAAAACATAGACGATATGTGGTCAACACAGACGAAAGGGAAGTCAACCACAGATGATAAAAAATAGACGATATGTGGCCAACTTAAGACGAAGAAAAAGTCAACCACAGACGATAAAACATAGACGATATGTGTTCAACTTAAGATGAAGAAAAAGTCAACCACAGACGATAAAACACAAACGATAAGTGGTCAACTTAAAATAAAGAAAAAGTCAACTACAAACAATAAAACACAGACGATACGTCTTTACAGACGAAACGTCTATGCTCCTGAACATCTCTAAGTCTTCATCAACTCTTATATAAACACCTATGTATTCATACATGCTCAGTGAAGAAACAGAGCATATCATCTTTTCATATCTAACTCTCCACACTAATCTTATACATCATTTCATTGCTATTTCAACTCTAAGAATCATTTCCACAACACCTGATCACTAATAATCCATCAAAACCCAAATAACACCATATCTCCAAATTTTTGTCCCCTTATCACAGTGTTCAAGAATATAATTATATGAAAATGCCATGTTCATGCAGATGACAGTAACTCATCAAATTTATTTCAAAAGTCTCCAATTCTAAAGAATTTATTCACTACTTACTTGTTGAAAAACTCCAACATCTTCAACTATCCCCAAAGCCGTAATTCCATGAAAAATCACGTACCCCTCTGTGAACACTGATCAATTTTTGGTCTTTCTTAAGGCAGAAGAAACACTTTAGGAGTAAAGGAAATGGAGAGGGATATGAAGAATCAGAGTTAACTCTCAGAAAGAGTTTGATGGAAAACTCTATGTATGGGAAGAAATTTGGAGACGATGATATTAAGGAAAGAACTTAGGAAAAGTACCATCCTCTTTTTAACTCTCGAATTACTCAAACTTCTGACACATAATAAAAGCAACTTTACACTTGTCATCTTCCTAAGGTCTGAGTTTTGACTTAGTTTTTTTTGAACTAACTCCCTTTAACTCTCATCTTTACAATCCAACTATCTCCAAATCTTCATTTAATTTCTATTCTTCTTGTTTCCTATTTTCCATAATACTCTATAAATTAGAAAATAAATCCTAAGTTCACCAAAATGCATAAATGTCACAATTCTACTAACTACTAATATTTTCAATATAGAAGCATTCATAATTCTCTAAAATTCACAATTCAATTCAATTATACCCAGAATTATTCATGAATGCATATACAATTAATTTCATGTGCATAACAAATATCACTATTCATGTGTATGTGTATACCATTTTATGCATGAGCACGAAAATGTTTTTCTAAGGTCTCATTAATCACTTATATTTACTATTTTAACCTCTTCATGGTGATGGGATGTTACAATGACAAACTTGGGTGATTCTTCCATCTAGGGTTATAGGTGTTGGAGTAAGGGTTATTACCTCCTCCACGTCCAAATTGCACACCCATATAATTGACTTGCTCCTGGTTGTCTTCTCTCATTAGGCAGCAGTCCACCGTATCATGATCCACTTGGCCGCATAACACAAACTTCATTTGCGCGGCTTTTACTTGACCTGTAGAAGATGCCTTCATATTACTAAGTTGTCGTGTTAAGTTGTCGATCTTAGCTTGCATTTCAGTCATCTAATCGATAACAACAACTCCCTTTTGCTCCCTGAAGTTAGTAGGTTGCCTACTACGTTCATTGGCCCACAAAGAGCTATTGCTGGCCATCTCCTCTATTAGCTCCTCGACTTCATCGACCATATTTCTTATTAATGATCCTCCCGACGCCACATCAATAGTTCCTCTAGTAGCTAAGTTAACTCCATTGTAGAATGTTTGCAGCGGGAATTGTGGGACCCGTTTCCGAAGCCCCATGATCGCATTTTGGATACTCGACCTTTTTCAAAAATATGGGCCTTTCAAACTGCCCCTGTTTGGCCTATCTTCAATCCAGCCCCAATTATGCCAAAGAATAGTGTTGGTGAGTCCATAAATGGCATATGTACATCTTCCAGATCAATTTGCTTAACTCCTTAACTTCTTCTTCTATATTCTATTTATCATCTATGTTTGACTTTCTATTGGTTGTGTTGACCTCTATCATTTGCCTTTTCGTCTATTGTCTATCTTTCATCGATCGTTTATTGTCCGTCTTTTCTTTCGTCTGCCTTCTAGCGTCTACCCTTCCTATTGTCTGTCTTTGACTTTTATCGTCTGTGTTTTATCATCTGCCTTTCCTTGCCCATAACATAAACGATTCCTTGCGTATATCTTTCTTGTGTCTGCCTTTCATTTGCGTTTGTATATGACATCATCACAGACGATTCCTTTCGTCTGTATTTTTTGCATCTGTCTTTTATTTGCGTCTGTATATGACGTCATCACAGACAATTCCTTTCGTCTGCGTTGTTCCTTTACATTTATGGGTGACGTCATCACAGACGATACTCTTCCTCTATATTTTCCTTCAGATTCAGAGCACGATCTCTCCAATTCTAATATGCTACTCTGAGACTAACAACCTTTGGCGATTCAACAAATAAGATTTTTGCACATATGCAATTCATTTTCCCAAATCTTTAAATTAACAAAAATGATACTTAGAAAAGGATTCAATTTCACTGTCTCATTTTTAACACAGTGAGAGTTTGTTACATTTCAACATACACATCAAAACTTAAAATAAAATGATGTTTAATGTTGATATGCCTACTATGCTATCCAAAATCACTAACTTAGTACAAAAATCTTATATCTATCTTGGAGTTTGAATGCCTTGCAAGGGTCACTTGTCTTCTTGATTTGTACCTGAGGAGGGAAAATTTGGGGGTTGAGATACACAGCTCAGTGGCTAAAATATTTATAGCCATTGGTAATGAGCCACATATTCAAGCACGATTACATACATACATACATATATATATATATAGATGTATATGTATGTATGTATATATATATACATATATAGATATATATAGATATATATACATATATAGATATATATAGATATGTATATATGTATATATATATATGTATGTATATATATATATGTATATACATCTATATATGTATATATATGTATATATATATCTATTCATTCGTTATTCAAATCTCAACACATCATCACATAGATGTAATTTAACAGCAAAGCACAACTTAGCATGTCAAATGCAAATGTGCAAACAATTGGCTTGAGGATTCTGTGAACAAAAAAGAGAAACTGTTGGTTTACTCCGTGAACAAAACAAATCCATTTTTAGATCTCGTGGGCCATAAGCAGGTAGCCGGGAGAAGGCTTTACGTCGACGTGCACGTGACTAATGAAAAGGTTCCACTCTCACCCAAACACAATCAATTTATGCTCAATTTAGTCAATCATAATTTGTAAACGGTTCCACTCTCGCCCAAACACAATCAATTTATGCTCAATCTAGTCAATCACAATTTGTACTTTCATGCTTCTTTCATTTTATCATTTTCTTATATTTCATGCCTTTTCTTCTTTTCATTCAATACCAATTGTTATAACCTTTTTCAAGGTATAACATAACCACAATCATCGTGCAATTTCAAATATACACAATTATTGCAATTTCAAACATAATAATTTCATGCAAAACACATACACATAGCCATTGGTAATGAGCCACATATTCAAGCACGATTACACACACACACACACACACACACACACACACACACACACACACATATACACACACACATATGTATATATCTATTCGTTCGTTATTCAAATCTCAATACATCATCACATAGATCATATTGAATGTATTTTAACATCAAAGCACTACTTAGCATGTCAAATGCAAATGCGCAAACAATTGGCTTGAGGATTCCGTGAACAAAACAGGGAAACCAATGGTTTACTCCGTGAACAAAATGAGTCTATTTTCGAATCTCGTGGGCCATAAGCGGGCAGCCGGAAGAAGGTTTTATGTCGACGTGCACGTGACTAACGAAACGGTTCCACTCTCACCCAAACACATTCAATTTATGCTCAATTTAGTCAATCATAATTTGTAAACGGTTCCACTCTCGCCCAAACATAATCAATTTATGCTTAATCTAGTCAATCACAACTTGTACTTTCATGCTTCTTTCATTTTATCATTTTCTTATATTTCATGCTTGTTCTTCTTTTCATTCAATACCAATTGTTATAACCTTTTTCAAGGTATAACATAACCACAATCATCGAGCAATTTCAAATATGCACAATTATTACAATTTCAAACATAACAATTTCACGCAAAACACATACACACACATAGGCAAGAGATTGCCCAATTACATAATAACCATAAATATTTTACCCACCTAAGATGCTTGACAATCCAAATTCAATGTTGTCTTTCTTCTTTGCCTTAGATCGGGCTTGCTTGGTTTCCTTTAATCTTCACCAACTAGTGAGATTCTTGGCTCTAAAGAAAGCTCTTCCCTTCCTCTTTCTTTTTTCCCTTCTTGAGTAACCTCCAATTCTCTTTTTAAGGCTAAGAAAATTCGTGACCTAGTTCAAAGCTCTCTTTTTTTAACTCCACCGAACCCCTATTCTTCTTTCTCTCTCCTTTGCTTTTTGATGTTATCTCCTTCTTTTCTTCATTCACGTTCTTAGGCCTTCTTATTTACTAGATAATCTTTTCCTCTTCCCATTCTACCCTTAATGGGTGAGAAAAGTCTACCTTACCCTTCCTTTAATGCCTTAGTGCTTCTAACCTTAGGTCATCTTCCAAAATACCCTTATTCATCCTTAATTCTTTAGTTTAACTTATACCATGCTATACTCTAACTTAACCTTAATTCTTCCACTTAATACTTCAATTTCTATGAATTCATGGAATAAATCCTCCTAAACTTGACATAATAATTAACTCCAATTAAAATGATTTATCCATCAATAACACAAAATTCATTTAGTTCATGCTTACTAAAATAATAAAATTTTCAGGGCCTAACACTTCTCCCCCTCTTAAAAGAATTTCGTCCTCGAAATTATTACCTGAGTCATTGAATAGGTGTGGATACTTCTCCATCATTACTTCCAAAGGCTCATATGATTCCTCCTCCATTGAATGGTTTCTCCACAAAACTTTGACCAACTTCACCACTTTGTTTCTCAAAACTTTTTCCTTCAAATCTAAAATCTCCACTGGTTGCTCCTCATAAATCAAATCTTCCCTCAATTGAACCTCTGAAGGATGAACTACGTGCGAAGGGTCGGATCGATAGCTTCTCAACATCGATACATGGAAGACATTGTGAATCTTAGACAATTCCGATAGCAAAGCTAACTTGTAGGCTAAATGCCCAATCCTCTCAATGATTTCATAAGGGCCTATGTATCTCGGACTTAGCTTGCCTTTCTTACCAAATCTCAAGACACCTTTCCATGGAGAAGCTCTAAGAAACACCTTGTCTCCAACTTCAAATTCCATCTCCTTTCTATGTGCATCCGTGTAGCTCTTAATTCTATCTTAATCTGCTTTAAGTCTCTGTTTCACCAACTTAATCTTATCAACTGGACTTGCACCAACTCAGGCCCTTCAAGTCTCCTTTCACCTTCTACCATACAAAGCTTCATAAGGTGTCATTTGAATTCCCGAATGATAGGAATTATTGTAAGCAAACTCAATTAAAGGCAAATGATCATCCCACGAACCTTTAAAATCCATAACACAAGCTCTCAACATTACTTCCAAAGTCTGTATTGTCCTCTCCGATTGTCCATCAGTTTGGGGATGGAAAGCTGTACTAAAGTGTAACTTAGTTCCCAAAGCCTCCTGTAAGCTCTTCCAAAATCTGGAGGTGAACCTGGGATCTCTATCTGAAACTATCGAACTTGGAATCCTATGAAGCTTGATTATCTTATCCACATATTTTTTGGTCAAAGTATTCAAATAATTTATTTGCTTAATTGGCAAAAAATGTGCTGACTTAGTTAGCCTATCCGCAATCACCCATATTGCATCATGCTTCCTACTAGTTCTCGGTAACCCCATCAGGAAATCCATCGAAATCTTCTCCCACTTCCATTCCGGAATAGACAAAGGCTGAAGTTTGCCTGAAGCTACTTGGTGCTCAGCCTTGACTTGCCGACACACTAAGCATCTCTTAGTATGCTCCGCAATATCCTTCTTCATTCCTTTCCACCAGAATTGTTCCTTCAAATCTCTATACATTCTTGTACTTCCTGTGTGCATAGCATAAGGTGCATGGTGTGCCTCATCAAGAATTTCATCTTTCATCTTTTGCATATCAGGAATACATAGTCTGTTTCCTACTACCATCAATCCATCTTCCCTTTCCTCTATTTCAGATTGTTTACCACTTTTAATTTCCTCTCGAACCTTGCTTAAATACTCATCCTATTTCTGCAATTCCTTAATCTTCTCATTTAATACTAGCCTCACTCTAAAATTATCCAATACACAATTAGGCTCAACTTGTCTCATTGTCACCTTAAGTCGGGCTAATTCCTCCAACAGAGTAAGGTACACTGTCTCTATATGTGCCATAGTGGACTTCCTACTCAGGGCATCCGCTACTACATTAGCTTTCCCCGGGTGATAGTCTATCATCAAATCATATTCCTTCAATAACTCTAACCATCTTCTTTGTCTCAAGTTCAACTCCTTTTGACTCATCAAATACTTAAGACTCTTATGGTCTGTAAATACCTTAGTAGTAACTCCATACAAGTAATGTCTCCTTATTTTCAATGTAAAAATTATGGCAGCTAACTCCAAGTCATGTGTAGGATAATTCATCTTATAGGGCTTTAATTGCCTAGAAGCATAGGCAATCACCTTATCTCCTTGCATCAACACATAGCCCAATCTCTTCCTTGAGGTATCATGATATACCACATACCCATCATTACCTAAAGGCAAAGTCAAAATTGGTGCACTCGTCAATCTATACTTAAGCTCCTCAAAACCCTTCTGACATTCATCTGTCCACAAAAACTTCTGATTCTTCCTTGTCAACTTTGAAAGTGGAGCAACTATCCTGGAAACGCTCTCCACAAACTTCCTATAATACCCTGCTAAACCCAAGAAACTTCTCACTTCTGCCACATTCTTAGGTGCTTCCCATTTCACAACTGGTTCTATCCTCCTCGAATCCACATGTACTCCTTGCTTTGAAATTGCATGTCCAAGGAATTCTACTTCCCTTAGCCAAAATTCACATTTCTCGAATTTGGCATACAACTTGTTCTTCCTCAATGTCTCCAAAGAAATCCTCAAATGCTCTTCATGCTCCTTATCACTCTTGGAATAAACCAATATTTTATCAATGAAGACAATGATAAATTGGTCCAAGTATGACTTAAAGACTCTATTCATTAAGTCCATGAAAACTGCAGGTGCATTTGTCAATCCGAAGGGCATAACCAAGAACTCAAAGTGGCCATACTGTGTTCTAAAAACAATCTTTGCCACATCAGTCTCCTTTATCCGTAACTGATGGTAACCCAATCTCAAATCTATCTTAGAGAAGACTTTCGCCCCTTGCAATTGATCGAACAAGTCATCTATGCATGGGAGCGGATATCTGTTCTTAACAGTGACATGATTGAACTTCCTATAATCCACACACATCCTCAAAGATCCATCTTTTTTCTTCACAAAAAGGACCAGGGCTCTCTAAGGTGAAGAGCTCGGCCTAATGTAACCCTTCTCCAACAACTCTTCCAATTGCTCCTTAAGCTCCTTCAATTCTGTCGGAGACATTCTATAAGGCAGGATCGATATTGGCATTGTGCCCTAAAGAAGTTCAATGGGAAATTCAATTTCCCTAGGTGGTGGTAGTCCAAGTAATTCCTCGGGAAAGACATCCGAAAATTCCCTGACCACTGGTACATCTTCTAACTTCATTTTATCTGCCCTCGTGTCTACCACATAGGCCAAAAATGCTTCACATCCTTTCCTCATCATCTTCTCTGCTGTCAAAGACGAAACAATTCTAGGCAGATTTACTTTTCTATCTCCCACAAACACCACCTTTCTACCATTGTCTAATTCAAACTCCACCATCTTTTGTTTACAATCTAAATTGACATTATACTTCTCCAATGTATCCATACCCAAAATCACATCTAATCCTCCCATTTTCAAAGGCATCAAATCCACTACTAACTATTCCCCTCCAACATATATCTCACAGTCTCTATAAACTTGACTGATAATAATATACTGGCCGATTGGAGTACTCACCATTAAAGGAGTATCCAACAGGCTCAGATTTCTACCACACCCAGTTCTACTTGATGGCACAAATGAATGGGTAGAACCTAGATCAATCAACACAATCATATCAGAATCAAACAATTTAACCATACCAGTCACAATTTCTGGAGAGGTCTCTACATCCTCCCGTGTCATTACAAACACCCTAGTTGGTGCCCCTTGGGTCTCCTTAGAAGACTCACTCTCTTAGCTTCATTGGAACTGCCCACTTCAGTTACAGTCTCGTATCCCCCAGTCTCAGTTCTCCTTGAAGCTTGCATCCGACTCTTCTCATGTCTTGGATTCTGAGGGCACTCTCTTGCCATATTCGCTTTCTACCAACAGTTGAAACATGCTTTTGTCAGTCAATAGCACCCCCCTTTATGAAATCTCCCACAGTGCTCACATTTGGGAATGGATGGCTTATCCCCATCTGCTCTCCTACTGCCTCCAGCCGTTGAGGCTTGATGTGAGACAATTCTCACCTGTGTAGACCTACTGGCTCCAGTGCTCCTCCCCTAAGACTGTGCAAGGAAAGTCTGGTACTCCTCTCTAGCATAGGAGTACTGCCTCCCCTCCTGAACTGTTCTCTCCCCTTTCTCTTCTTATTCACAGCACTCTTTATATTCTCTATGCTTTCAACCCTCAGTGCTGCTTCCACCAACTGTTGAAAATCATAGAAATTCTGCACCACTATTTTTTCTCCAATGGCTAACTGCAATCTTGATTCAAACTGACGACATTTAGCTACCTCACTCAGCATCATCTCTACTGCATACCGAGCCAATTGGGTAAATCGCCGCTCATACTCGCTCATTGTCATCTCCCTCTGGGTGAGACTCAGAAACTCCCTCTGCTTCTGCGGAATGTACACCTCAGACAGATACTTCTTCTTAAAAGTAGCTAAGAAGTCCTTCTATGCCAACAATGGAGGTCTCATCTAGCTCCCTAGCATACTTTCCCACCAGTGCAAAGCATCTCCCTGAAGCAAACTGGTAGCATAAACCACTTTCTCATCTTCCTCGCATTCCATTTGATCCAGTATCCTATCAGTCTTTCTCAACCAGTTCTCGGCCTCCTCGGGATTAGTGGTCCCATAGAAGTCCATTGCTCCATACTTCCTCAATTTATCAAATTATTTCCCCTTCTTAACTGGGCCCAAAGCAGAAGATTGTGGCATTTGTCACATAACTTGGACAAATGCCTGAGTGAAGGCTTGGAACATTCTCGGATCTAATGGAAGCACTTGCTCCTATAGAATAGGCAACTCCCAGGTTGGGGACTGAGAGGCTCATTACTGTGCCCTATAAAAGCCTCAGCATTTCCTGAGGCTATAGACTCATCGATACTCTCCTCTCTTGATGGAGAGTCAGCTGCAACTGATCCTTGCAAAACTCCTCGGGTCCTTCTACGAGGTGGCATTCTATTCCTTCAATAAAATACTAACGATTAGCTCGCATTTTATTTCAATCCTATTTCTTACATGTATGCATGTCATTTAATGCAATAAAATCAATTTAGTGATGCAAACAATTTATCACATAACAAAACACATTGTTCTATTATGCATTCTATGCCTAGGAAAAAGCCTAAGCTCTGATACCAAAAGATGTGGGACCTCATTTCCGGAGCCCCATGATCACATTTCGGATACGCTTTTCACAAATACGGGCCTTTCAAACTGCCCTTGTTTGGCCCATCTTCAATCCAGCCCCAATTATGCCAAAGAATAGCGTTGGAGAGTCCATAAATGGCATATGTACATCTTTCGGATCGATTTGCATAACTCCTTAATTTCTTCTTCTGATTCTATTTATCATCTATGTTTGACTTTCTATCGGTTGTGATGACCTCTATCGTCTATCTTTTCGTCTATCTTCTATCTTTCGTCTATCATCCATCGTTCGTCTTTTCTTTCTTCTGCCTTTTAGCGTCTGTCCTTCCTATCGTCTGTCTTTGACTTTTATCGTCTAGCTTTGACTCCCCTATCGTCTGTGTTTTATCTTCTGACTTTCCTTGTGCATAACACAAACAATTCCTTATGTATATCTTTCTCGCATCTGCCTTTCATTTGCGTCTGTATATGACGTCATCATAGACGATTCCTTTCGTCTGTGTTTTTCGTATCTGTCTTTCATTTGTGTCCATATATGACGTCATCACAGACGATTCCTTTCGCCTGCGTTGTTCCTTTGTGTTTGAGTACAATCTCTCCAATTCTAATATGCTACTTTGAGACTAACAACCTTTGGAGATTCAACAAATAAGATTTTTGCACATATGTAATTCATTTTCCCAAATCTTTAAATTAACAAAAATGATACTTAGAAAAGGATTC
>JAOSBN010031870.1:0-46876 GCA_027563595.1 Erythroxylum suave
CATAAATCCTAACTCAGGAGTTCATAACAGTGTAGAAAGATATGAACAAACTACTCCCCTTTGAAGCCCATTGAACTTAAGCCATTGCTTCATCTTCAAGAGGAACCGATGCTTAGCCAAGCATTGCTTCGAGAGAACTCACAGCTGGAACCCTACCAAAAGCATCCATAGCAGCAGTAGCAGGTGGTGAATACAGCGATAGATAAAATGAAAGAAAATGGTGGATGACGATGGTGGATGACGGTGAAGTGGAGTTAGGAGTCGGGGGATGAGAGAACTTCTCTCTTCTTGTCTGATGGTATCTGTATATTGTATGTTGCCACCTAATTTAGTAGGTTTTAAAACAAATGAAGCCGGGTTGAAGATTCACTACGGCGACAAATGGCTTTCGTCGCGGCGAACTTTTCTTCAAAGGATTTGTTCTTTGCTACCTCCTTCGCTGTTGCGAAAGAATTAATCTTTGCCACGACGAACTTCTCTCGAAAGTTCATCGTAGATTTATCATTTTTCGTCGTGGCAACAAATCCACTCCGTTGCGGCGAACTTCCTGTAGCGTTGACTTCACTTTGATCTTCTCTTATTCTATTTCTTCTTTTTGAACTTCTTTTCCTTGAGTCTCCTGCAATAGAAAGATGGTAGTTTGCAATATTAATTGTTCTTAGAAAATTAATTAGTGCATTTAATCTTAATTTGTAGCACTTTTCACCTTCAAACTACATAAAATAAAAGCACACACTCAAGAATCAATTTAAGCAGAAAAGCTAAAGATAGGAGTCAAAAAGTATAGCAAAGGCCATGAAAGTGTCACCAATTTATGTTATAAACTTAGGCTCAATCAATAAATCAATCTAGTAAGAAACATCTAAGTTAACTCACCGTATGCTCCAGAAAAGCTATTGCCTTGATGATCCAGCAATGTCTGGATGTTGACGATCCCCTTGCGTATCTATCGCCGTGCAATACACACATAGTTTGCAAATCACTCAGTTATTTAATTAAATGAAAATACAACCATTATGCATGTGTCATGTTTCAATACATCCTTAATTGACTTTCCAGGTATGTACTCTTCTCGTACATAGATCTTAACTATTCAATTTGTGCATATACACCCTAAGACTGTTCAAACATTATATTTTGTATACGACCATTTTGTAATTAGGTTTGTACCTTTAAGTTAACTTGATTTACTCAAAATTCTTGAACCATACTTTACAATTATCCTTGAAAATTTTCATGATCACAAAGCCTCTTGTAATATACATAAAAAATTGTTACTTTAAATCTAGAATTTCAGCAAGCTCGATCTACACATTCACCAAACTTTTTCTAGTAATATATATCCATACATTTACCCAATTCTCATTCATAATTACTCCATGTTCTTCAAAGCTCATTCATCCATACCTTAGACAAGTTACTCATGTCCTTAAGACCATGTTTGCATGAAAATAACTCATTTATTCCTTTAACAAAATCATAATTTCCATACTTGAACTTCACCACTTCAAAACAGTCCATTCTTTAGGTTATTGCATCAATTAATGACATAAACTTATCAAGCTCTTAACCAATTAATCAAGCAACAATCTAGGCTAATTCCTAGCCTTAATCAAGTCTAAATATGCCAATTTAGAGTGAAATTTCTCAGCTGGTTTGACATGTACACATGGCTTAAATTAAAATTCCAGAATTTGTCATCAACATCACTAATGTGTGTAACTTAACCACCTTTAATACTTCACGAATTTTACAAGCTTAGAGACATCACTAACACCTGAAATTTTCCAGATTTTATATCCTTTAAGGTTACTTCATTTCAGGTTAATTTAACTTCAATATTGGTTACACTATGGCTTACAAAATTCTGCTCAGTTATGTAATTAACTGTCACTTTTTATAAACACACCTACAGCTCTAATTTTCCAAATTCGAAAACAACTTAATAACACCTATCTTTACCATGAATTCGTCATCAATTATACTTCAAATCCAAAGTTAAATCATCCATACAATAGCACATAAACTACTATTTTCGTACATGCAATAACAGAACAGAAAAGTACCCATTCATTCTCCATTTTTCTCATAACTTTGACACCAATTCCATATACAATCTATCCCTATTTAGTCATAATAAAAATTCAGCTAATATATACAACAATAGGCCAGCATTTCATCTAATTGATTAGTTTGAATGCCACCTACAAATGTCAACCTTGCTTACCTCACCTACATACAAGAACATTTCAAGAATGGTGAGGGAGTAGGGTGGTTCAACAATGATAAGAAGAAGACAGAAAAATGTAACAATATTCTGCCTCTAAAGCTATCTTTATGATGGAATTTGCATGGGTTTGGGTTGGTAATGTACAGTATTAGAGCAGAAATCCAAAGGTGTGGGTGTGTTGTGGATTTCACCAGTAAGAGGGAGGAGAAGGAGAGAGTACAGTAGAAATATTACAAAGGAGGTGAATATGTTGGTCACATATTGTAGGATAACTGTTCTTTCATTAAAGACACTTGTCATATAAATAAGCAAGACATATGTCCTCCTTCTTTGGTTACCAAATGTCACTGAATTCCTAAGCAATTTGTCACTTAGTTCTCTAAGCCATTTGCACTCATTTGATAGGCTTGGTTATCCTAAATTTCCACTTGTCAACTTGTCCTGGTACTTGAAGTTTTTTCTATACTAAATGTACATATTAGTCCATCAATCTTCCAATTGTAACAATCAATTCCAAATTACTATTTGTAATCCATCAGACCAAAAGATGAGGCATTAACAATGCACATTCATATCACAATTATTTTAAATCTTTCATAACTCGGAATATGTCAACTAAATACATATACCATTTTTGCAATGCTTTTTGAAATCATAAATATTGTTATGTATATGAATGAAATCATGAAACTCATGAGGCTTAGTATTCTATGATCATACAACTCATAAGGCTCAGTATTCTAATATTTTAATCCCTTGATATAGAAATCGGCTATTGTAATTCTCCCCTTCTTAAGAAATTTTGTTCTCAAAATTCTTACCTGATTGATCAAATAGATGCGGGTACTATTTCCTCTTGTTCTCCTCAGTCTCCCATATAACTTCCTTTCTTGAATGGTTTCTCCAAAGGACTTTAACCAAAGGAATTACTCAGTTTCTCAATTGCTTAGTATGATAGCCAACTATTTTAATCGATTCCTCCACATAACACAAATTTGTTGCAATCTCAACGTCCTATGCCGGTAATATATGAGCTGGATCAGACTGATATCCTCTAAGCATACTAAAATGAAAGACATTATGTATGTGAGGCATTTTTGGTGGTAATGCTAATTTTAAGCCAATGGTGCAACTCTTTCAGTAATTGCATAAGGACCAATTTATCTTGGGCTTAACTTTCCTTTTTTACCAAACCTTCGCACTCCTTACCAAAATAACACTCTAAAAAACACCCTGTCTCTTACTTGATACTTCATATCCCTCCAGTGCTGACCTACATAACTCTTTTGCTTATCTTGAGCCACTTTAGTCCTACTATAGATCAATTTTACCTTATCAACGGTATCTTGTATCAACTCTAGGCCTTTAACAATCCTTAGACCCTCTTCATCCTAGTATAAGGGTGATTGACACTTTCTTCCATAAAACGCTTCATATGTAGCCATACCATACTACCATGATAATGATTATAATATGCAAATTCAATGATAGCTATATATTCCTCTCATACTCCTTGAAACTCCAAAACACAAGCTCTAAGCATATCCTCAACAGTCTTAATAGTCCTCTTACTCTATCCATCTGTCTGAGGATGAAATGTTGTACAAAAATTCAACTCTTTACCCAATGCTATATATAAACTACCCCAAAATCCAAAAGTAAATATAGGATCTTGATCAGACACAATAGACATTAGGACCCCATATAACCTCACTATCCCATTTACATATCTCCAAGCTTATTGATCTAGTATGTTGTTCTCTATAACAGGTAAGAAATGAGCTGATTTCATCAACATGTCTACCGATAAAATCCATTGTAATCCTCTCCAATTTCCATTATGGAATGTAACTTCCTAATCAGAGCCTGATGCTCTGCCTTAATTTGTTGACATGTCAAACACCTAGAAATATATTCAGCCACTGGCTTCTTCATCTTAGGCCACTAAAATTGTTGTTTTAGAGTGATATACATCTTGGTAGTACTAGGATGCATAACATAGGATGCTATATGTGCTCCCTCTAAAATTTCTTTTCTCAAATCATCAACATCCGGTACATATAATCTCTACTTCAACTATCATACATTATCTCTCAACTTAAACTCAGAACTCAGATTCTGTTTTAACTTCTTTACACTCTTCACCAATTCTGGGTCTTTACTTTAAGTTATTTTGATCCTCTCATGTAATAGTTGTCCAAGCTTCAACGTGGCTAAAAATGTTTCATTCTGTCCCAAACTTAGCTCATAATTCAGGGCTTTCAGTTGAACTAAGTTTGGTAATCTCAATACTTAAAATTGTGCACATTGTTATTGGATTTCCTACTTAAAGCATCAGCTACAACATTAGCCTTACTTCGATGATACTCTATCATGCAATCATAATCCTTAAGTAACTAAATCCATCTCCTTTGTCTCATATTAAGTTCCTTCTGACTCAACAAATATCTCAAACTTTGATGATCTGTAAATATCTAAAACATTTCCCCACATAAATAATGTCTCTAAATTTTCAGAGCAAACGCTACTCCAGCATGTTCTAAATCATGAACTGGATAATTGAACTTATAAGGCCTTAATTGTCTCAAAGCATATCCAATCACTCTATGATACTGCATCAAAACACACCCTAATCTCTGATGTGAAGCATCACTATATATAACATATCTTCTAGATCCAGATGGAATAGCTAACACTGGTGCCATAGTTAATTGATGTTTTAATCCCTTAAAACGTGTTTGACATTCATCAGTACATGGAAAAGGTACATTCTTCCTTAGAAACTTTGTCAAAGGGCTAAGATTAATGAAAACCCCTCGACAAACCTTCAATAATAACTTGCTAGCCCGTGAAAACTCCAAATCTTTGATAGATTTCTAGGTGTTTCCCATTTTGTCACAGCTTTAATTTTCTTTGGATCTATCTGTATGCCCTTTCCGAACACTACATAACCCAAGAACACCATCTGATCCAGTCAGAATGCACACTTACTGAACTTGGCGTACAATTGGTTCTCTCTTATTGTTTGTAAAATTAACCTCAAATGCTCAGAATGTTCCTCTCTACTCCTCGAGTACACCGAGATATCATCTATGAAATAATAACAAAGTGATCTAAATAAGGCTAGAATACTTTATTCATCAATTCCATAAAGGCAATCGAAGCATTTGTCAATCCAAAAGGTATAACAAAAAATTTAAAGTGTCCATATCTAGTTCTAATTGCACTCTTTGGTGCATCAGCTTTTTCTATTTTTAGTTGATATTACCCCAACCTCAAATCCAGTTTAGTAAACACCTAGGCTCCCTGTAATTGATCAAGTAAATCATAAATTCTTGGTAATGGATGCTTGATCTTCATTATCACCTGATTTAGTTATCTACAATCAATACACAATCTTAAAGTCTTGTCCTTCTTTACAAACAATACTAGAACTCCCCAAAGTGACACACTGAGCCTGATAAAGCCCTTATCCAATAAGTCTTGCAACTAAGTCTCAAGTTACTTAAGTTCCACATGTTCCATAGTATGAGGAGGAATAAATATAGGAGCAGTACCTGGGATAAGGTCAATAGTAAACTCGGTTTCCTTATCTGGGGTAATCCTAGTAATTTAGTGGGAAAAACATCCAGAAAATCCTTAAAAATAGGAATATTATAAACTGTCTGGTCAACTCGGGTATCCATCACATAGGTTAAATAGGCCTCATATCTGCTTCGAATCAACATAAAAGCACTCATTAAATAAATCAATCTGGCTGGCACTACTTGACTAACACCTCGAAATATAACCCTTGGATGACTAGGAGATTTAAGAAAGACTTCTTTAGTATAACAATTCATCACAGCCTTATGAGTAGTAAGCCAATCCATACCTAGGGTGAGGTTCGTTTCTTTCAACAACAATACTATCAAATCAACTTTCAACTCTTCCTGGTCAACCCGAATAGTACACCCTCTATATACTTCTCTAATCATTGTAGTACTATCTACTGAAGTACTCACCTCTAAGCCAAATTTCATCATCTCTCTCTAACAATATAGTTTAGACGTCAAATGTGGGGCAATGAATGAATGTGTAGATCCATACTAGATCTAACAATGCAAATGTCTGAAAATTAAAGACATGTACTCTAGCCTAACTCGTAATAGCAAGGATCCTAGTCTGGGACTATGGTTGGTTAGTCTGTACCTTAGTCCTAACACTAGGACCTGCTAAATTAATTTTACCCTACTTTGCCTCCCTGTCCTACTCCACTAGCTCCACTCTGTTGGACAATCATTTCTATCACTGAACCTCCTCTCACTCCAAACTGTGCTCCTAAAGTTGTAGGACAATCTCTAATTTGATGCTCGAAAGGGCCACATTGCAAACAAGCTCCTGATACCTTCCAACATACCCCACTAGGTCTTCTCCCACAATGTTCACAACTGGGAATCTGTTGTGTTTGCCCATCATATGTTTGTCCTCCAGACTACCATGATGTTGATTGTGGTCGTGATGATCTATTTTGGCACTTACTAAATTTCCTACCATAATCAGTTTGAGACTCACCATGCCTCTTAATCCTAAACTCCTATCTAAACTCACCATGCCTCTTAATCCTAAACTCCTATCTATACTCTCCTTGTTCATCTTTTAATAACTGCTCAATCTGACTTGAAACAACTCTTAGCTCAGTAAAACTATTCAAATTGGTAATAGCCAACCTCATTTTGATCTCCATATTCAATCCATCCTCAAACCTCCTACATTTATCTTCCTCAGTTGGAATCAGGACAGTAGCAAAGCCCAATAGTTCATTAAATAATGCCTCATACTCTGCTATAGTGAGATTTCCCTATTTCCAATTTAGGAATTCGTTCATCATTCTATCTAAATAAATCTTTCGCATATAATTCTCCTTAAAACCTTTAAGAAGTCCTACCATGTCAGAACACAAGGTTGGGCAGAACTACCTTAAGGACATGGATAAGGTGTAGAAGGTATGGATGAATGAGCATTAAAGAATATAGGGTAATTATGAATGAGAATTAGGTAAATATTGTAATAACCGATTTCCATCCTAAGGGATTAAAATATTATATTACTAAGTGTCTCGTGAGTTGCATTATCATAAAATGTATTTGGTAATTTTGAATATGCTTTCATTCATATGCATAATAATAGTATACACACATGATTTATGATTTCAAAAAACATTGAAAAATGGTATGTGCACTCAATTGACATATGTTGAGGTATGAAAAGTTTAAAATAATTGTGATATGAATACGCTTTGTTAATGTCTTATTTTTTGGTTTGATAGATTACATAATTGTAATTTGGAATTAATTGTCACAATTGGAAAATTGATGGATTAATATGTACATTTATTATAGGAAAAATTTCAAGTAGCAAGATAAGTTGACATGTGAAAATGTAGGATCACTACGCCTATCAAATGGATGACAAATGGCTTCAAGAATTAAGTGATAAATGGCTTAGGAATTTAGTGACATTTGGCAGCCAAAGAAGGAGGACATGTTTCTTGCTTATTTAGAAAGCATGTGTCTTTAACAAAAGAGCACCCATCCTACAGAATGTGACCAACACATTTAGCACTTTGTAATGTTTATACTGTACTCTCTTCTTCTCCTCCCTCTCATTGCTAAAATCCACACCTCACCTACACCTTTGTATTTCTACTTTAATTCTGTGCATTACCACCCCAAAATCTATGCAAAATTCATCACAAAGATAGCTTTAGAGGTAAATTATTGTTACATTTTGCTGTCTTCTTCTTGTCATTGTTGAAACCACCCTACTCGCTTACTATTCTTGAAATGTTCTTTCATACATGTGAGGCTAAACAAGCTTGAAATTTGGAGGTGGCATTCAATCTAATCAAGTAAGTGAAATGCTGACCTATTGTGGTATATAGTAGTAGAATTTTTATTATGATTAAATCAGGATAGATTGAATATGGAATTGGTGTTAAAGACATGCTGGAAAATGGAGAATGAATGGGTACTTTTCTATTCTGTTATTGCATGTACAAAAATAGTAGTTTATGGGCTACTATATGGATGATTTAAGTTGGGATTTTAAGTATAATTGATGAGGAATTCATGCTAAACATAGCTGTTATTAAGGTGTTCTCGAATCTTGAAAATTAGAGCTATAGGTGTGTTTATAAAAAGTGACTGTTAAAGACATAAGTGTGCAGAATTTTGCTAGCGTTAGTGTAACCAATATAGAAGTTAAATTAACCTAAAATGAAGTAACCTTAAAGAACATGAAATTTGGACAATTTCAGGTGCTAGTGATGTCTCTAAGCTTGTAAAATTTGTGAAGTATTGAAGGTCATAAAGTTACACATATTAGTGATGTTAATGACAAATTCTGGAATTTTAATTTAGCCTATGTACATGTCGAACCAGCTGAGAAATTTCACCATAAATTTGTATATTTTAACTTGATTAAAGCTAAGAATGAGCCTATATTGTTGCTTGATTAATTGGTTGAGAGCTTGATAAGTTTATGTAGTTAATTGATGTCATAACCTAAAGAATAGACTGTTTTGATGTGGTTGAGTTCAATTCTAGAAATTATTATTTGTTAAAGGAATAAATGTGTTCTTTTAATGAAAACATGATCTTAAGGAAATAAGTAATATGTATAAGGTGTGGACAAATTAGCATTAAAGAATATGGGGTGATTATGAATGAGAATTGGGTAAATGTATGAATATATATTAGTGGAAAAAGTTTGGTGAATTTATAGATCTAGCTTACTGAAATTCCAAATTTAAAGCAACAATTGTGTGTGTGTTATAAGAAGTTTTTTGATCATGAAAATGTTCAAGGATAAGTGTAAATTATGGTTGATGAATTTGGAGTAAATCAAGCTAACTTAAAGATAAAAACTTGATTGTGAAACGATAGCATACAAAATATAATGTTTGAATGGTCTTAGGGTGTATAAGCACAAATTGAATAGTCAAGATCTATATGTGAGAAGAATACATACCCAGAAAGTCAATTGAGCTTGCATTGAAACATGACACATATACCGGTGTATGATTTTATATTCATTTAATTAAATAATTGAGTGATTTGTGAATTATGTGTGTATTACATGACGATAGACATGCAAGGCTAGCATCAACATCCAAACATTGCCAGATCATCAAGGCAATAGCTTTCCTGGAGCATACAGTGAGTTAACCTAGATGTTTCTCACTATGATTGATTTATTTTTTGTTAAATTTCAGTTATTGAATTTTTATTTATATTATTGTTATAATTCTGGTTATTGTTGGTCCGAGAAGTTTGATATTTGGGACTGTATATGAAAGTGGTTTTAAATTAAATGTCAAGTGCTGATTATATGATTGTCCATAAAATGCTTATTTGATTCAATTTGAATGTGAATTATGGATAATTAGTTACATTGATGAAAGCAAAAGGATGTGCGACATGACTCATATGATTGCATTTGACATTCATGATCAGTTAAAGAAGTTATGACCAGACTAACCAATGTGAGAAAAGGGCTTTAAACTTATAATGATGAAAAGAGACTCAGGCTCAGATAATATGGACTCAGAATCTACAACAAATTTGGATCAGAATGAGCTCAATATCCACAATGAATATAGGATAGTAAATTGGGTTGAAAAGCACACAGTCACAGAAAAGCAAAAGAAGAATGGAGTCATATGCGCATTTGCGTATACAACTTTACATGTATTGTATGAATGATTGAGATAAATTATTGAATTGTTTTGAAATAGTGATATACAATGTTTGTGTATGTATTGTACTTATTGAAATATGATAAAATATGATGTGTTATTCAATACTGGATGATGTTGAATTGGGATATAATTTATCTTCGTGTTCTAACTTGATTGAACAGATCAATGATGGTTCACTCACTGAGTTTGCAAACTCATCAAAATTGCAACGTTGTTTTTTTCAGGTACAAAGAAGTTTTACCTACCAAAGTTATATAGTAGAAGTATAATACCCACATTTTGGTGACAAGAATGGCTCAAAGGTTTGGTCAGCTGATATCTAAGGAGTCTAGTTTAGAATGTTTTCAGTTAGAATCTCGTTTCATGTTGAACATTTTGTATGGAGTATTGAACTCTCAAATGCTATGTAATGTATATGCATGGATTATAAATTGTAATGATATAGTGTAAGTTTGATGTTTGTTATTGAAATTGGGAGAATTGATCATTTAAAATGCCTGCGATATATATGATGCCTTAAAT
Organism: Erythroxylum suave; assembly: GCA_027563595.1. Lineage (NCBI taxonomy): Eukaryota > Viridiplantae > Streptophyta > Magnoliopsida > Malpighiales > Erythroxylaceae > Erythroxylum > Erythroxylum suave. Next base: position 10,494 of record JAOSBN010031870.1, read on the forward strand.
AAGTTAAATGTGATTGTTCTACCATGCCATTCTCATAGTTTATGTTCTCAAATATCCTGTGGTATGTTCAGGCATATATTCTATAGAAGTGGTATGTTGCACCTATGGTAAGAGTTCTATTATGCATTGATTGAGAGTTTTGATGCTTTTCACCCTAAAAGCTTGAGTGCATTGAGTGACATCTTAATAAGTGTCTAAAGATATATGTTTTTTATTTCAATAAGATTGTTGTTATGATTACTATTAATATTGCTTAGGAAGTTAATTTTAGGATAGCTTGACTCTAATTAAATGTTAACTTGATTCAATAGGATATGATATTGTATAGTATAAATGGACAGGTTGAAATTGACGATGGATTAATGTTATCAAATTTATCATTTTTATTGTGGTTTGTTTAAGAACAAGTAAAAGCTTAAGTGTGGGTTTGTTTGATAGAAGAATATTTAACTATATTTTTACACCCATTTTTTATGTATTTTACTTGATATTTTATCCTTTTGTTGTATATTTTGTACTTAATTTGCTCCAAGTGTGTTTATAGGCTATAATTGCCTTCATGAACTTAAAGGAGAAGAATTCAAACAAAAATAACACATAAAACAAAGATTTAACACACATAAGGGATGCACGACCGTGCATCTTCCTGTGCACTTATCCGAGGTCGTGCACTTTCATGATTTTTAGAGTACTTGGTGATGTACGGTTTGATGTATGGCTATGTACAAGATTGTGTATCATCCAAAACCCTATAATTCTATATTTAAAGATGCGAATGGAGACTTAAGGATAGAGAAAACATTGGGAGTCGATTTCCATATATGTAGTTCATTCTTCAAGGGTGATTTTGATCTAAAAAAAAAACACAAAGATTTCATCGAAAGATCCATCAAACTATAAGGTCAAGCCTCTATATCTTTAGAATATTTGATAGAAGACAATCAGTAAGATTTAGAATTATAAACCATCGTTTTCTTTTTTTTAGTTTATGTGACATTTCGTGTTCAATAATATGTAACTAAACATCTAGTTAGTATTTAGGTTAGATGAACCTTATGTTAATACTTTGATATGATTTGATTCTTTTATTAATGCAATTGGTTTAATTGTTTGTTGGGATCCAATTACTTGTTTTATTTATGTTCTAGTAACCCAAAATACTAGACCATAATTAGATTTCATATGTAGCGATTAAGAAATCCTAGGTTGAATAGATCTATGGTAATTGAAAGGAGTTGATTGCAACCCTATAGATAGATGACATAAATCTTCTGGATTAGGGTCGAACCTGATAGAAGGAAGCCTATAAAATTTAACCTGAGTAATTCAGTTAGAAACCTTAGCATTAGTTTTTAGTAGACTCAAGGTCAGCTAGGAGCATAGGATAGGAGTCCCCATAGTCCAATAAATCAACAAAATAATTGTGTAATAAAAAATAAATTTGTTAAAGGTTTAGAGGGATTTGAAACCTAGATACCGATTCCCGATATCGATAATTACCTAAGGCTATGTTTAGTTGGACGTAAAGGTTTTAATGAAATGGAATGGAATGAAATGAAATGGTTTATAATAGAATGGAATGTAAATGGATGTAATATTAGAAAATTATTGTTTGGGAGGGATGGAAGGGTTCATAATGTGTTATAGTGAAAAGTTGTTTGGATGAAAGGTTTATAATGAAATATAGTGCATCATTTTACATTCCATCCTAAACTCCCCCAAATTAGAGGTTTTCCATTTTTTTTGTTTAGGATGGAATGGGATGTAATATGAAATGGGATGTAATATGAAGCCCTCCTCTTCCATACCGTTCCATTCTATTCCATTTTAGAACCCCAACTAAGCATAGTTTAAGTGCTTCCTTAATTCTTTGTTCAATTTTTTGACCTATTTTATTTTACTTACTTAGTTTTAGTACCTTTTAATTAAAAATCTAAAATCAATCCTTAAGCTAAATCGTATGGGAATGTAATTTTAGTATTCAACATCTTCGTAGGATCGATTCGTGCTTGTCGATACTAGTTATAACTACATCATGGACTTGCGGTTATTGCAATATTGACTAACATAAGGAAAGTCAATCACTACACCATTTTACTGTGATGTAACTGGCATTGTGTATTAAGCACATATATGATTAACCGAGTGGGCAAGTTTTACAATTTGTTATCCTTTAAAATATCATAAGTGCATAGGTCATGAGTGTAGTATATGAGGTGTCGATCCCTCGAGGAGTTGGTGAACTAGTTGAATTCTAAGTTGTCTAAGGCCTAAAGGATAACTAAAATGAAAGGATAACGAAACAGAAAAGTAAAAAAGAGAATATGGACTGATTGAAAATGAAATTGTAAAATTAACACGAAGAAATTAAAATTGAGCACCACCAATGAACAATCAAAAGTCACAAAAGGAAGATTAGCTGATTATAAGAAGGGGGATTTATCCTATTATCAAATCCTAACATGATTACTTTTAAGTTAATACAGTATTGATCCTACACTTTCGAAGGGTGAATTGCTCTCTTTTGAGTTATAATCATTAAACTCCAAATCATAACCCTTAATTGAATTATAGAATTCGCAATCTCCCAATTAACAAAAAGTCCACACATCCAATTAAATCTTAAGCCCTCTAATATACTATCCAGTCCTCACGTAAGATCTCTCTTCGTATAAATTACCGATTTGATTATTTATATGATCTATTAGAATGTTTAACTCTCATTACCTAATATAATAGTTTTGTTATCAGTTCCCTCTCTCGATTTTGTGTCGAATCATGCAAATACAACAAATAACTCCAATAACTAATGTATTAACATCAAAAGAAATCATATTAACATTGATTCAAGGACAAATCTCTAAAGGTGTTTAGAACATCATCATCAAACTCAAATCCATCATTATCAAATCCATCTCATACATTTAAAAGAAAGAATAACAAAGATGAAATGAGAATGTCACTTGGAAGGATTGAATCGATTGGGAAGACATCTTCCCTCTTCCTTTCTCTACATCTCTCCTCTTTTTCTCCTCTCTTGGATATTTCCTAATGTAGCAAATGGAGGCATCCAAAAATTAGGCTCTCCCCCTCTTTTTTTACAGTCTTTTCTATTTAGGCTCAAACTTAGGTTTTACTTGGGCCCTAAAAGTCTAAAATTTCCTCAAAAAGATGAGTTTTAGAAGCTGATCCTCGTCTACTGCCGCACAAGCAACGATCTTAGACCCCAAGCTATGATTATGGCTTGTTAAAATGCTCTCTGTCCTGATTGTGGTAGACCAAGCCATAATTATGGCATCCCCAGAAAGGTTATGTCACGATTGTAGCCCCGAGTCTTCTTCTAGGCTTCCTCCGAATCTCCTTTGTTCTTCAATATCTGTTCTTAAACACTAACAAATACATCAAGGCACCTCAAATATATAAATTAAAGCTCAAAAGCATGCTCTAACCCACATAACATTCAAAACACAAATATCTAACCAACTAACAAAATTCTAAACCTAAGCATATATAAATCAATTAATTAACCACTAAAAACATACTAAATTGCTATTAAAACATTGTACGACCTACAATTATCGACATCCCCACACTTGAACTTTTTCTTGTCCTCAAGTAAAAATAAAACAAGGAAAACATAAATACACCAAAAAACAACACGCTTATGTAATAATGGTACAATGGCATTGAACTTTACGAAATAAATTTAACTTCAAACACAATCTTTCAAGTTGTTCTAACTTGTAAACCTATGAACTATGTGTCTAGGCATTTCGAACTAAATATACATAATAATCAAGACCTTATTGTCAAATTCATTCACCCCTATCACTAGCACACACACATTAATAATTATTCGATCGATCAAAATTGTAACAATTCCTAAGTAGCTTTTCATGAAAATTTAAGATATTCAAAAAGATCGGTAGGATTTATTTTAGCAATGGGTTCTTACATTAAAAAAATCAAATAAAGCATTTAATCATTCTTATACAAAACCTAAACATTAAACATAGGATAACATAATCAATCCATTAGAGAAAAGAACAACAAACAATAAAAGAAATCCTTAATCGGGTTGTCGGCGTCAATATCACCTCTATCGAAGCTCTTAAAGCTCTCCCAATCAAAAACATTCAAAATTTTCATCCCCCGGGGTTGTCACATGAACCACGCTTTTATATTAAAAAGTAGGATTCGGGTGCATTGTGAGTGTCTCATGGGCATGCAAGCATGGCTATGAGCCACCTTAGTTGAGGCTCATGGCTATGAGTGTCATATGCATTCGCGTGACATGGGTGTCACACCTATGCAAAATGAGTCATGGGCATGACAAATGTGTTAGGCCCATGAAAAATCATGCATGGCTGTGAGCTAGTTCAACACTCTTCATGCTCTTCATTTTACGTATTTTCTGGTCTTTTCTTATTCTAATCCTTCTTGTTCTTGCTCCATGAAGACAAATAAGTGTGATTCTCAAGAAAATGACTCAAATATAGTGCTTTTGACTCACTTTAGCTCTTTTTCATCCGAATTGTACCTAAAACCATGTAGAAAGTTGGTACGTGGGAGATGTACCAATGGAAGAGAAGGCTTGCTCCAATCTTTGAAAGTTAGCAAAAGAGTCTTCGAGGGAACCACTGGTGGAGGAGTGTCCACAAATTATTTCGACGAGGGCAACGAATTCTTCTAGTGAGGGTGGTTTGTTAGACGGCTAAGTCCAGATTGCAGGTTCGTGCGAGTGTTGGTGAGCCTTGGCCAATTGGCACGCGAGTCAGCACGAGGAAGGCGTGTTGGCGAGGGAACAAGGCTAAGTCTTGCGAGTTGGTGAGATTCGGATGTGTGGGTAAATGGAGTTGGCGAACTAAGTCATGCAAGACCCAAAGGTGCACAAAGGCACTTAACTTCGGCGAGACAGGTCAGAGGTATGTATAATATGTGAGGTTTTATACTAAGTCAATTTATGACTTATACTTAGTCATGGAGCGATGAGACTACCCCACGAGAGAGCTGGATCATGGAAGATGGATTTGTCCATAGACATTCATTGACGGACTTATGTGCGAATAGGCCTTGGTGAACACATCAGTAGTGATGTGGCAATTGTGGATGATATGGCACATGATGACATGGCGGATAAGATCACAGTGGATGAGCATTAGCCTTAAGAGATAAAGATTATCTGGAACGATTATCTAAAGATAGAGGAGATCTTCGCGGATAGGGATAATCATTACAAGATAGGGTTTATCTTGTTAATGTGATGTAACTTAATCCTAATTAGATGACGATGTCATCTATTGGTTAGATTGATGTAATCTTATTAGGATAAGATCGTGATCTTAGCTAGTAGAGTTCTACTAGGATTAGTCATCTGGAGGAGCCTATAAATAGCTCATTAGAGGTGAGAGTTATTCAAATTTGTTCATTGAGAGAGCTCATTGAGAGAAATCACTCAGAAGAGAGAGCTTTGAGAGAGTTAAAAGCTTTTGTGGAGTTCTCATTGTAAGGGCTTCGAGTAGGGATTTCCTTGAGAGTGCTTCCGGGAGGAGGTACTTGTGTCTTTCGTTAACATTTTGTGGAGAGTTAATAAAAGATTGGCTTCAGCCATATAAATCTCTTGTTGTTTTCTTTTTTCTATTTTTTTTACACTTGTGTTCTTTTATGTGTGAGAGAAACACTTTAAACACTTGTGTACGCATGAGGTGTTCGATGGTTAGTGGAATTGATCGACAAATTCACGTGAGAAGGTTGAATCTTGCTTTAGCGAACCGAAGTGGGATTGCCACACGAAGGTGGGCGCAACTTGGGGCGAAAGTTAGAGTCCAAAATAGACCTAGTATCTTAAGCGTTTTCCTATCATTAATCACTATGTGTAAAGTGTTGAATGTGTCTACAATTAAGCACATATCAATTTTTTCCTCACTTAGCTTTTTTCCATCCTCGGCCAAAACATCAAAATTAAGCTCATAAACCCAAAACATTCACTTAATTCCTATATTTTCCAAGAATAAATAATCATAAGAAAAGATGATTGAATTTTAAATCATAGAAAAATTTAAGATTCCAAGCTTTTACTTATGATCAAGCAGCATTCAATACCTTTAAAAACTGAGAAATCTAATGGTAGACTTGGAAAATGTGTTTAAACAAAATATGTTCATGTGTACACTCAACACCATTCATGATCATGTCATTCTATAACTTTGCATATCTTTCATTTCTCCACCACTAAAATTCACATGCAAAGTCATAAATCAAAGGACTTTTCTAGGTTCTCATATGGACAAAGTTAAGATGAGATATATTTGGGTAAAGTAGCAAGAAAACAATCAAAGTTAGTGAAACAAAAGTAACACTTAATATAATATCAAGTGCAAAATCCAACATTCACCCATAATTGTGTACATCAATTGTCAAATTCCACGACCCTAGAGTATATACCCGAACATATCCTATGACAATGGTATGTTAGAGCAAACATAATCTATTAAGTGGCATCATAAAGAATACATAATATTCAAAAACTTCTCTCCTCATTTGATTCATTCATAAAAGTTTACATTGTAGTCATTAAAACAATTATTTACATCCTTTATACACAAGTTCTACATAACATATGTAACCTACTTAGAAACAACTACAACTCCTCAAATGCCAGCTGATAGACCTTTGAGTCAGATCTTAGTCCAAAATGTACTTTTAGAGAATCTTAGAAATCTAGATCTCCTATCTAGTACCTAAAAAGTCACGTTGCAATTTTTGATGAGTTTTGCGAACTCAATGAGTGAACGATCATTAATGATCTCACTTTATGCAAATACACAAACATTATACAACCAACCAATTTCACAACATTTTTCATCACAATAAGACACAACGAATGTCATACTCTTCATATACATTCTTTCAAAACTTGTACAACCCAATAAATCTCATTATCATGGCATATCACTTTAATATCACAACTTCAGAAAAGATTTCATAAGCATATATTTCATAATCACAAATATACAAATGCAAATGCATATGAGACTTCAGATTCGTTATTGTTTGGTGTGATCGAGTGCCTTTCAGATACAGATAGAGATACTGGTCCATTGGACTTAGTCATATATAAAAATCATAGAGAAAATCTCTACGTGCATAATTCTGAGCTTAAAGCTCTTTTAGACTGGCTACTCTGCTCACAACGCTCTTATTTGGACATGTATTTTATGAAATGCATCAAATAAAAAAATATGCCATGAATATCATTCACTATGGTGCATAGAAAGAATCTTATATTCATCTGATCTCAGTCTAGCATTCAACTTTCGTTGAGTATTCAGAAATCAATCAGAGTTCAGTAGTAAATAGATATCATTCAAATTTCAGATGCAAATAAAACATTTCTAATGCATTCCCAAATCTCAAACTCCTTGGACCTTTAAAGTTCAGAATTCATATAAATATCACAAATAGTTCAATAATTGGAAGTTAAATAGAATCAATAAATCCTAGGAAGATCATCTAGGTGGACTCATAAATGCTCCCTTTAGCTTATTGCCTTGAAGTCCCGGAAATGTCTACAAGTGGTCGCTCTATGTGCTCGTCTATAAGTAATCACATACATTTATATATTCCTCATATGCATTTTTATATTAATAATCAGTTATAAGTACATTTATGTATGTTTCATGTATTATGCATGTTCAATGTCAATTCCTAGTACATTTCCTTAATATGCATTTCATAATCAGTTACCAAAATCTTTCAACCATTCTTTAATACCTAATACACTTTACTTACTTTAATCATCTCATTCATCAACCTCTAGGCTCATTCAAGATCCTATTTAAGCCTAATTACATTATAGGAAAGCATTGACAAGTCAACTAATTCATATATGTAAATGATTTGGGACAATAAGCATAGCTTTCACTGTGGATGTCTGATTAAGGTCATTCAAGTATGGTTTCAAAGAGGACTTCGAGTTATACAACTTCCGTGAAGACCTCCAAGAGAGATTTTGTTATATAAATGGTCAAAATTGCACATTTATGAAACTTTCCTAAGAATGTTTGCCTAACGGACATGTCTGTCCCTCTAAATGGACATGTATAGGGATGGAACATTTAAATTCCAAAGAATGTCCGCCTAACAGACCTTTACGAGTCAATTTTCAAATTTCCCATTCCTCTATGTTATATCTAACATTTCTATACATATCTTATCATTCCTGCTTCAATTTCTTTTCAATCTTACCTCCATTTAAATTCAAAACTTCCACAAAGTACATCATACAAAATTGTTGATCATAATCATACGAACATAACATCAAGCAATTTATCTTGCAATTTTTTTAGTTTTTCACAGGACAAATTTTTAGGATAGTTTTGTATGATCATTATGATGTAGCAATTGAGGTATCTAAGCAATAGATTCTTCTAATCAAATGTTACTCTATGTCTTAAGTTTCTAATGACATCAAATTCATGCATTTTGGTTTAGTATCATGTAAATTATAATAAAATTACTACAGACTATTGCCATACCTCGATAGAACATAATTCTAAACTTCAAGTCAATTTTTAAAACTCTTAAGGATAGATTTCAATTTCAATTCATCAATGAAAAATGTAGATATATGTTTCTAGTTTACTTTAAATCAAAATCCATCCAATTGGGATATTCATGGATCAAGCTATGTCCAAAATACAGATGTATGTTCAGTAAAACTCTACATATAACGTACTCCAACATAATTCATTGCCAAAGTTCTATCTGTTCTCTATTGCAAGTTGATGATTCAGAAAAACCTAATTTTTCCAGTTAAGAATTGTCTAGTCACAATTCACTAATTCATGAATATTTACAAGCCAAAATAAAACCTAATTCATACTTTTACACATTACAATTTTTGCAATTCCTTACTCTTCATTTAAATCCAATCATCACAATCCTTCAGCTTGTAAATTATATCACAAATTTGCTTCTTCCTTTACCACACACACATGCATCCACTCTGTTCACACATGCATCAATCCACAACCATAAAAATATACACCACTCCTGCATGCGTCCATTTATAAACATGAAAATCTCATCAAAATGTCATATATACTACCAAAAAACTTAAAGTATGACTTACTTGATTTACAGTTCAAATCCTTCAGAAAGATTCTAGAAATAGGGAGACAAATGAGGGCTTCAATGGATGGAGCAAGGACAAGAATAAGGAAACAATTAAAACCCACAAATGGCTGCAGATTTTGCAAGGTGTTTTGGTGATAGATGAGCCAATAACACAAACATGCACAAGTTAGATGGGTGAGCAAGAAGAGAGGTTTAATAGTGGAGAATTTCAGTGGAGACAAAACAAAGGAGCTGCCGAGACTTCCTTACCCAAAACATAGCTTAAATGTCTCTTTTAAGTCTCGACGTATGTCCTCTTTTAAGTCTTGACACATGTCCTTTTTCATATATTACATTTGTCATCTATTTGGTTAATCCATGTGTCACTTACTAATTGCTCCACTTGTCACATAGTCATTTGTTCAGCTGTCACACTTTTACTAGTCCATTTGTCACACTTCTATTTTTCTTTTATTTTTACATTTTTCCTAGTCCAAAATTCCACAATTTTTAGAAATTTTCAAAATGCCACCAAAAATTACTAATCTAATACACGCCAATTCAATTTTCAAGACAATTAATCCATAATTCACATTAAAATCACTTATACTTGGAAAATGTCAATAAATGCATGTACAATTATTTTCATGAGTGACAACATTATTCACGTGTATGTGTGTGGCATATAATGCATGAAATGCACTTCTAAATTCTCATATATTGTATCCGAAGGTTCTAACTCTAATCATGGGATAATGGGATGTTACAATTCTCCCTTCCTTAAGAAATTTCACCACCTAAATTCTTACCTGATTGATGAAACAGGTGGGGTATTACTTTCTCATATGCTCTACTATTTCCCAAGTAGCTTTCTCACTCTAATGATTTTTCCATACGAATTTCACAAATGGAATTTCCTAATTCCTCAACTGTTTGGTCTGATATCCCATTAAATTGATCGACTCCTTAACATAACTCAAATTACTAGTAACTTCAATCGCTTGAGATGGTAATACATGCATTGGGTAAGATCTGTATTTCCTATGCATGCTCACATGAAATATATTGTGTATCTGAGATATTTCACTTGATAGGGCTAATCTGTACACCAATGATCCTATCCTTTCAAGGATCTCAAAGGACCAATATACTTAGGGCTTAGTTTACCATTTTCCAAATCTCAACACTCGTCATCAAGGCGAGACTCTTAGAAATACTTTGTCCCCTATACTATATTCTATATCCCTCTAGTACTGATCCAAATTGCTCGTATGTCAATCTTAAGCTGTTTTAATTCTACTTCTGATCAGTTTCACCTTATCCACAATATCCTGTATCAATTATGGGCCTTCTATCATTCTCAAACCTTCTTCATCCCAATATTGAGGCGATCGATATTTTCTGCCATACAATGCCTTATAAGGTGCCAATCCAATACTACTGTGGTAGTGGTTGTTATAACTAAATTCCATCATCGCAGTGTACTGATCCAAAGCCCCTAGAAACTCCAAGACGCATACTTTAAGCATATCCTTAATAGTCTTGATTGTCGTCTCACTCTACTAATATGTTTGTGGATGAAATGCAGTACCGAAGTTTAACTTCGTACCCATAGCTGACTGTAGACTCTTCCAAAACCTTGAAGTAAATCTGGGATCCTTGTCTGATGCTATAGACACCGGAACCCCTTTGTAGTCTAACCACTTCATGTACATACTTCCATGCCAATTGGTCTAGTGAGTTATTCTCTCTTACTAGTAAGAAATGGGCCGAGTTAGTCAATCAGTCCACTATAACCCATATAGCATCATTTTGCTTCGTAGTTTTAGGCAATCCCAAAATGAAATCCATTGCAATTTGTTCCCTTTTCCACTCCAAAATAGGTAACAAATAAAGCTTCCCAACTAGAGCCTAATGTTCAGCCTTAATCTGTTGACAAGTTAAACACTTAGCTACATAATCTGCTACTTATTTCTTCATCCTTGGCCACTAAAAATGTTTCTTTAGCATATTATACATCTTAGTATTACTAGGATGCATAGCATAAGCTACTACATGTTCTTCCTCTAGGATTTCCTTCCTCAGATTATCTACATCGAGCACACACAATCTCTTCTTTAACCACAAAGTATCATCTCTCATCTCAAACTCAGAATCCAGTTTTACTTTCAGCTTCTCAATTAACTTCAATAACTTGGGACCTTTATCGTAAGCTTTCCTGATTCTCTCATGTAATACTGGTCTTAGTTTCAGTGTAGCTATCAATGCCTCATCTTGCCCCAATTTCAATTCAAAATTCAATGCTCTTATTTGAACTAGGTTAGGTAACCTCAATAATTGTATTTGAGCCAAATTGCTATTGGATTTCCTACTTAATACATTAGCTACCACATTAGCTTTGCCAAAATGATATTCAATTGTACATTCATAATCTTTCAATAACTCAATCCACCATCTTTGTCGCATATTCAACTCTTTCTGACTCAACAGATATTTCAAACTTTTATGATTAATAAATACCTGCAAATTTTCACCATACAAGTAATGTCTCTAAATCTTCAAAGCAAATACTACAGCAGCAAGTTCTAAATCATGTACTAGATGGTTCATTTTTCGAGACCTTAATTGTCTCGATGCATAGGCTATCACCTTGCTATGTTGCATCAACACATATCCCAATCCTGGATGCAAAGCATCACTACATAGTACATAACCACTAGTTCCCAAAGGAATAGCCAACACTGTTGCTATAGTCGACTAATATTTCAGTTCCTCAAAACTTTTTTGATAATCATCATTCTATCTAAAAGGTACATTCTTTCTTAGAAGTTTTGTCAAAGAAGTTGAGATCAGTGAAAACCCCTCAACAAACCTCCTGTAATAACCAACCCATCCTAGGAACTTCGGATCTTAGACACATTTCTTGGAGCTCCCTCTTCATCATTGCTTCTATTTTCTTCGGGTCTACCTGTATGCCTTGTCCAGACACAATATGACCCAATAATACTACTTGATCAAGCCAAAATTCACATTAATTGAACTTGGCATGCAAATGTTTCTCCCTCATTATCTATATAACCAATGTCAAATGTTCTGCAGTTTCCTCTCTATGCTTCGAATACACCAAAATATCATCAATAAACATAATCACTAAGCGATCCAAATAAGGTTGAAATACCTTATTCATCAAGGTCATAAAAGCTGTTGGGCATTAGTCAACCCAAATGGCATACCTTAAAACTCAAAGGGCCTATATCTTGTTCTAAATGCACTCTTTGGTACATCAGTCTCAGCTATTTTCAACTAATCATATTCCGATCTCAAGTCTAAGTTTGTGAACACCTGATGTCCCTGTAATTTTTCAAACAAATCATCAATCCTTAGCAATGGATACTCGTTCTTAACTATTACCTAATTTAACTATCGATAATCAATACACAACCTCAAAGTCCCATCCTTCTTTTTTTACAAACATTACCGAAACTTCCCAAAGTGACACATAAGGTCTAATGAAACCTTTTTGCCAACAATTCCTATCACGGGTTCTTTAGTTCCTTCAATTTCACAGGTTCCATCCTATATAAAGGAATTGATATAGGAGCAGTACCTAGAACAAAGTAATTGATAAACTTAAAGTAAATCACTTGTTACTATATAAATTACTTATAATATGTAAATTGCATAAGAAGGGGGTTGAATTGTGTTAAATCGTCTAAGATATTAATCTTTAAAATCTTCTTGATTTTCTTGATAAATATAGACGATTACAAAACAACTCACTTAATTTGATGAGTAATGCAACAGTGGAAATTAATATCTATTCTTCTAATAACAAGAAAAATTAAAAGATAAGGGTTGGAGATTATGTCACCACGATTTATATTGGATCACCCTTAACCTTGGGCTATGTCCAGTCCCTAGAGTTTTTCTGAGATTTCATAATCTCCTTTGACGTTACAAGTATTTCTTACACTTGTAGAGCCTCTCTAGTTCTCTTTAACAAAGTATTCTTTATATACTTTCTTAGCTTCTTTAAAATCTAGCATTCCTTTCACTCAAAAAAATTTTGTTTTGAGCTTTCACACTCATGTTATTGATGTTTTTGCTCTCTTCCCTTATTTCTTTTCTTTCAGAATATTTTTCACAGCATAAGCACTTGAGCACAGTATGTTTTGTACATTTAGAATTCCCCTATCTATTTTTTGTGTGTATATGTTGTTGTTTTTTATGACTACGACTAATATTTATAATCTAAATCTCCAATAGTCTTCTTGAGAAATTTTCTTGTAGAATCTTCTAAAGTTTGATATTAGTTGAGTCCTGTAACCAATTCCAACTAACTGGCATTCTAGTATATTCTTCAATTACATCGTCTTGCTAAGATTTATATGCTTCATCTGGTTTCTTTAGACTTAATCACTTTGTCGGACCCATTTTAAACATTTTGTCTTATTCAACTTTTACTTAAGTATTGTTTTGATTTGATGATTTGTGCACTTACATTTATCTGCGAACTTATCAAATTCATCAAAACAATTCACACACTTTTATTATTATTATTATTATTTAACTCTCACCAAAATCAATAGAAGAAGTGAAGTTTTGTTGACTTAACAAAACTCCATCTCCCTTTCTAAGGGTAAACCCGGTAGTTTAATAGGAAACACATCCAAAAAATCCTTAACAACAGGAATGGTTAGTTCATTCTGGGTATCAACTACGTAGGCCAAATAAGCCTCACATTCACCTCAGATTAATGTCAAGGCACTCATGAATGAAACAAATGCTACATTGGCCTCTTTTCTAAACTTAGATCTGATTCTCTTTCCTTCTGATGTTTCTCCTATAATTAAGTTTTTTGGATAAGAAGATTTATATTTACAATCTTTTCTTAAGCTAATATTTTCAAAACTATCTACTACTTTATTGGATGGATCGTCTGATGATGAATCATCTAGGTTATTAACCAAAGGGAGTACATAGAGTTTCATCATCAAAATGATATCTTTTATCTAGATGAGCATCATCATCAAATTTTACATGCACAGACTCTTCAACAGATTTAGAAACAAGATTATAAACTCTATAAGCTTTAGATGTAAATGAATAACCTAGAAAAATTCCTGAATTGATCTTGGAATCAAATTTATCCAAATTTTCTTTTGTATTTTAAATAGTACATTTACGACTAAAGGATGAAAGTAAGAAATACTTGGCTTTCTTCCCTTCCATAATTCATATAGAGTTTTACTTAAAATAGGTTGTAAAAATACTCTATTTTGAATATGACAAGCTGTATTTACAGCTTCTGCCCAGAAGTACTTAGGAAGATTTATTTCATATAGCGTAGTCCTTTCCACTTCCTGAATCGTCTTGTTCTTTTTCTCAACAACTCCATTTTGTTGAGGAGTTTTACAAGCATAGAAATTATGGAAATTTTAATTCTCTTCACAAAACATTTTAAATTTTTAAATTTTAAATTCTTCACCATGATCACTCCTAATTCCAGTAATAAATATTCCTTTTTCATTTTGTAACTTTTTGGATAAAACCTTAAAGCATTTAAGAGATTAATCTATATGTGATAAAACAATATCCAATAAAATATAGTAAAGTCATCAACAATTATGAGACCACACTTCTTTCCACCAAGACTTTCTGTTCCAGTTAGACCAGACAGATCTACATGTAACAGCTCAATCACACGTTAATAAAGAACTTGTATATGATAAACTAGATACACAAGAAGGGGGGGTTGAATGGTGTATCCTTTTCGTGAATACGAATTATAAGAACTTCTTAAACTTGTTAAAAGAGTGTTACAAAGTTTGTACGAGAATTGTTATGAAATCGAATCGCAAATTACTTCTATATAAAAAAAGTTTAGCAACAGAAATAAACTGAAGTAAAAAGGTTAAAGTTTAGACGCTGCAATTTTATACTGGTTCACCCCAAACCATGGGCTACATCCAGTCCTTAGAGTTCGTCTGAGTGTTCCACTATACTTCAAACAACTACAAGTATTCTTTCTTTCCTTTCAGAGCCTCTTCAGGTCTCTTTCACAAAGTGTTCTTTCTGCTAACGTAGCCTCTTCAAGCTCTCAGTATTTTTTCTCTCTTACTAGAAAGATAGTGTGAGCTTTTGTTACAGTAATAATGGCTCTCTTAGTATCGCACTACAAAAATCTCTTTTGTAAGTAAGCACTCAAAGATCACTGATATCGTATATTCCTTCATTAGCACGAAAGCTTTGACTAAGACTTGTATTTATAATCTCAATTTCTAACTACTTCTTGATCTTTGATAATTGCTTCTTGAATCTTGACAACTGTTTCTTGATTCTTGAAAACTGCTATTTAGTTGAGTTCTGTAACTAACTTCAACTAAGCAACCGTTCAATGTATTAGTGTAACTTCTTCTGAGTATCGTCTGTGTTTTGTAACTCTTCTATGCTTTGCTCTTCTTATGTGTTTTGTGCTTCTTTTGTATTTTGTGCTGCACACTTAACACACTTATCAAAACGTTCATTTGTTTCCAACATTATTATTATTAGTTTGTCATCAAAATTAAAACATTGTAAAGTCCTCCTGACTTAACATGTGTACAACTGAAAAGGGTAAATAAGTTAACACATCAGTCTTGATTAAGTTGTATATTTATTTCAAAGCCCTGAGAAACATATTTTACTTGTTAATGATTTGACATAAATTGAATGATTGTTTTCGAGACTAAATTTATTTCATAAAGATTAAAGTCGTTGCCTCATTATTGCATTATGCGTTTTGTGTTGTTTTGTATTTGTTGTTTTGTTTACTTGAGGACAAGAAAATGTTAAGTGTGGGGATGTTGATAGTTGTTTTCTGTTAGATGTTTTGGGGTGTAATTTGATATGTATTTAGTGTGAATTTAAGTGTTGAGTGGGCATTTAGGGTTTACTTATGTTAGTTTAGGTGTTTAAGTGTTTTTTATAGGTTAATTTGAATCTTTGAGCTTAATTGTTATATTTTTTAGGTGCCTCGACATGTGTACTAATGTTGTAGGGTAAACGGGAAAGAACGGTGAAGATTCGAGGAGTTTCAAGGCAAAGACATAGGCCACGATCGTGATAGAGAAGGAAGAGCTGCCCGCAACCAGGTCACGATCGTGACATAGAGTCCTCAGTCAGGCTACGATTATGCACATTGGGCCACGATCATGACAGAAAAGTTAAAGCTTCGGCTTATATTGGGCGAAAACTCAAGTTTTGTAAGATTTTTCGGACCATTTTGATCCTGACATTCACCTAGGGCTTCCATAGAATAAATAGAACATTATGTGACAGCCACCAGTAGTCTTTAGAGAGTCGAGAGAGTCATGCAATAGAGCTTCATTATGCCAATTCCAAGAGAAACCTAGGGAGAGATTAAAGGGGTGCTTGTTTGGAGGGTATGGAACAAGGGGAATGGTTATGGAATGAAAATTAATGTTTGGTATGAACCTATATTTGAAGACCTAAGAGTTTCATTCCTTGGTTTTGGGCAATCCTCTATTCCGCTCATAATCTAGAGGAATGGAAGAGAGGAATGAGAATGATTGGTATGACTTTAGGATGAAAGAAATAACAGATTAGCCCTTTATAGGCATTTTTTGTTTTGTTTTGTTGGGGGAGGGGTTCAGAAATACTTATGGTAACCATTCGAGCCGATGAGATTAAATTGCGGAAAACCGAACAATTATACAATATTTACCTTATGTAACACGTTGGGATTATTTAGCTACTATGTTTACAGAAGCAATAACAGTAAACGGACCAGAACTCTTGGGAAATATTCAAGTACCGAAAAGAGCCAGTTATATCAGAGTAATTATTTTTATATATTGAGGATAGATAAAAGGTATAATTATGAGTCAAATATCTTCATAAGTAAAACTTTAATTTCAATAATCAAATTTATGGTGAAATCAATTAAATAATTAATTACACTATAATTAATTAAAATATTGTAATTAATTAATTAATTAAAATATAATTGTTAATTAATTAAAATATAATTATTAATGAATTAAAATATTGTAATTAATTAAAATGTTGTAACTAATTAATTAATTAAAATATTATTATTATTTAATTACATTACATTATATTTAATTAAAATAATATTATTATTTAAAATATAACTATTCATTAATTAAAATATTATTATTAATTAATTAAAATATTGTAATTAATTAATTAATTAAAATATAATTAATTAAATTATTATTATTACTTAATTAATTACATTATATTTAATTAAAATATTATTATTAATTAAAATGTAACTAATTAAAATATAACTATCATTAATTAAATTATTAATTAACTAAAATATTATTATTCATTAATTAAAATATTGTAATTAATTAATTAATTACAATATAATCAATTAAAATATTATTATTATTTATTTAATTATGTTATATTTAATTAAAATATTATTATTAATAAAATATAACTAACCAAAATATAACTATTCATTAATTAAAATATTATTATTAATTAATTAATTGCTATATAATTAATTAAAATATAATTCATTCATTAATTAAAATATTGTAATTAATTAAAATATAATTCATTTTGTAATTAGTTAATTACAATATTTTTTACAAACTTACCACTATCAATGGTAATGGTAATCATTCCTTCATGTTAACTAACCATCATAATTATAATCATTATATCAATTCCCATTCCTCCCTATATTTATTCCCATTTCCATTCCCATTACCTTCTATAAACTAAATGCCTCCTAAGAGATTAAGGAAGGAGACGAAGGAAGAGAGACACGGAGATAAATTTGATACGACGTACTTCCTGGAACAGGCAGTTTTAGGAGTTGTTGCCTTCGAGATCCACTCTAACAGTAGTTCTTATTTTTATCTCGATTTTATTGATGTATGAAATTGGGATATGATATTCATTTGAAATAGTGTTGTTGAGTGTTGATTTACTGCCTATACTCACCTTCGGGATTTTAGTTCTTGAGATTAATAAAGTTTATTTGATTGTGTTTTTTTTCGATTTAATTATGCTTCAAATTATGCTCTTAATAACTTAGAAATAAACTAAATGGTGAGATAAGTAAAAATCATCGATTTGGGCTAATAAGAGTTAGGTGAATAAATAGGTAGAGAATTGACTCAAACCAGTAGAGTCGTGTAATGAGAGATCGAGTATAGATTCCCAGTAGGTTAATAGACTGCTAAAAACTAACCTAGGTTTTGGGTCAATCAAGAATCGAGAGATCACGATTCCATAATTTAAATTAGGGATCATCAATTAGGGTTAAGAATTATAACTCGAGAGGGAGTAATCCACCCTAGGATCGTCTAGGCCCATTAAGTCGAAAATTACATAATTGGTTAGATTTTCTTTAGTTTCGAATTGAATCCCCCCTTCTCTCACTTGGCTATTTCTAGTTGATTTTGGATTGTTTGTGTGAGTTTGCTATTTTTTGACTTTTCTGCACTTTAAATTCTCATATTTAATTATTGGTTTATTTAAGTTTTACATTAGTTGTTTATTTAGGTTTATTATGAACTTAGCTGACCTTAGATTTTAGGACTAGTTTACCTTCCTCATGGGATTGACACCTTAGGTACTACGTAAACAACACGTGCACTTGCGAAATGTACAAGGGTTATAAATAGTAAAACTTAGCGCATGTAACCTTATGCGAATAATACCCAAAAATTTTAAAACCTGAAACCCCATTAACCTACCCATTGACAAGCTTAGTAGAGGATTAAGTGATGCGTTAGTTGGGATTGTTGTGAAAAATTTTATTTATATGATTTAAGGATATTTCTAATTTTGATTCTCATTGTATATAGTTGCTTTTTGATTCATAATTTCTTCCATGTATTGTTTTAAAAAAATTGAAAAGAGAAAGAAAAGAAAAGAAAAAGCTAGAATAATTGAGAAACATCAATAAGTGAAGAGTATTACATTTGTATATCTCGGAGTTATGTTTTATTATCCTGTTTTTACTTTACGAATGCTTGTGCTAGCCCTTTACCCTCTTTACCCACCTTAAGCCTTTACCACATTACAACCCTAAATAGGCCCTTTTCATCTATTTATGGATGCAATCATTGTAGAGTAGAATTGGTGTATTAACAAGCCTATGGTTGTAACATATTGTCACTTGAATTAGGATTAAAATGGTGATTATTAGCGATTAATGAGAAATTAGGAAGCATAACTCATGTTTATGCATAATGTGGCATACATATACAAGATATTATTAATCTTGCAAATTACAATTATTTGTACATGCATTCATTGACATTTTTCGGGTATTATTAATTGTTAAAAATGCAATTAAAGTGTGAATCGTGAATTATATGAGATAAAAATTTATTTGGAGACTATTAGTATTATTTTAGAATTTTTGGCGAATTTAGGAAATTTTAAAAAATTTAGGGTGTTTTGAACTAGGAAAATGATATGACACATGGAAGCCTCACATGCATGACGAATGGGTTACATGCATGGGTGCCACGTGCATGTTAAAACAAAAAAAAACATTTTTCAGCTCACTTGTTCTCGATGTAGCTTTTTCTCTCCTTTGTTGTACACCAAAATCACATCCATCACTAAATCACTTACTTTTTTATGGTTGTGTATTGGGCAATTCATATACTACTTGTTTCTCCTTATTTTGCTTCCATTGAAATCTCATTACCGGAGGTTTCATTTTTGCAACCACCAAAACCTGTTCTTTAAATCTCACTACTAGAATTTTTCTAAACTCAAATAAGTTGTGTTTTCAGATTTACCGAGTACTATAAATGATTTTGATGATATTTTAATGGCTAGAAATGAATTCATGCATGAGGTGTGTAAGAAGGATAGCTTCGGTGATGGTAAGAATATGTTAAATGAGGTTTAGGGAAAGTGAAGATGCACAGAAACGGTGAACAAGGATTGTAATAGTCTGAGTTTAATGAGGATCTATGAATTAGACAACTATAGAAAAGTATGAAATAGGTTATGTTTTGGATTGATATGATGATGAAAAAGTGCAGAAATGGAAAATAAATGCAGAAAAGGATGAATAGCAATGTATAATTTCAGGTTTTGATGCTTGTGTTTGATTTTTTCATTTGAGTTGGTTTTGAGTTAAGGAGAAAGATCTAAAATGAAACATTTAAGATGAAATGAAGTTGTTGATAAAAATGAGAAATGCAGAAAAAAAAGTGCAGTTGATGAACATGCTCTGTTTCTGTGATATATGCTTTTAAATGTTTGGGAAATGTTAGGGATGGATTTATGTAAGGTTAAAGCTAAAGAAAACATATAGTATTATGAGGTGTTGTGTTTTAAGGAGTAATGGGATAGAAAACATGGACTGAGGAGGGAAAGAAAAAGAAATGGAAAAGTGCAGTAAGTTGAAAAAAAATGCAGTAGAGTGAGAGAGGAAATAAGAGAAACTCCAAATTTTAATATTTGAAGTGTAACTTTGAGTCTAACTTGTTTAAAGGTTTTACGAGATATAGAAATGCATACTAGATGTGTTAGAAGTGTGTTAATCTAGAAATGGAAGAAAATGAAAGAAGAAGAGGAGAAGTGCAGTTCGGTGAAGACAATGAAAATTTGAGTTTTAGAGAGAGAAAAGGGGGTGGCTGCATGTATGAATTATGAATTAGAGTATTTTATTAAACAACTCTAAGTCTTTTAACTATAACTTTTTCATCTGAACTCTAAATAACTTGAAACTTGGATCAATGGATTCCTAAGAAGTTTTCTTTCTCTCCACAAAAAGTTAGAGCTATCTGAATTGATTTGAAAGTGATTGATAAGATGAAAGTGTGGAAGTCTACTGGAATGTTATGAACTGGAGAATTTTCATGAATATGCTTAGGTTTTCTGATTATAACTTGATCTATAGATTTTTAAATAAGTTGATTCTTCATTCATATTAAATTAGGGATATATGAATACAACTTTCTTGAAGAAGTCTAATTTTAATTCTGTCTCTAAGACTGTCAAAATTGGCATGAAATTGAGTCCTGACCTAGGTTGTAGCACTACCAGGGATAGAAAACATGTCCTGTGGTTGTTAAATAAATTGTATTGATGTAGACAGAATTAATCTAAGGTTTCTACACCAAAATTGTATCTTATTCTCCTAGCTTTAAATTAGTATAAAGGTTGTAATTTTTGGATATGGGAATTGAGAGATATAGGTTGTACAAATTGAATGCATAATCATACATTAGCCAAAATTTCAAATGTACTTAGCCGGAGGTATTTTAAGCATAACTAATAGAATAATAATTCAAATTAAATGATCTTAGTATCAATAGAGACTTAAGACATAGGAGCATAATTTTTTAGGAGGAGGTATTACCAAATTCCTTCACTTTACAAATGAAATTAATTGTGTAAAATGGACCCAAAAGTGTACCTTTAAACAAATCTGAGTTAATAAATTGAATATAGATATCTGAATGATTATTATGACTAGATTGATGATAAGAAAACTAGAATTGTTATGAACATGCATTGTACGTATTCAGTATACATGAATGTGCATAAATGAATACATAATTGTGTAATATTGTGATATGTGAATGTATTGTCTGTATAGAGAAACACATTGAACGACGACATCCAGACATTGCCAGTACTTCAAGGCAATAGCTGTTTGGAGCATACTGTGAGTAACCTAAGATGGTCTGACCTTATTGTTTTGTACATTATTGAACTTTACTGAATTGTGCTGATTGCGTACTAGATTTCAGACAATATTTTTACAAGACGTTTTGATGCATGAGAATGATATTGGAAGTCTTGATTGAATGTGAATGCGTCTGCCTAAATAATTTCTGATTCTCAACTAAAAAGTTGAATGTCAGACCTAGTCCAATGACCACTGCTACC
This sequence comes from Erythroxylum suave, assembly GCA_027563595.1. Taxonomy (NCBI): domain Eukaryota; kingdom Viridiplantae; phylum Streptophyta; class Magnoliopsida; order Malpighiales; family Erythroxylaceae; genus Erythroxylum; species Erythroxylum suave. Next base: position 32,520 of record JAOSBN010031870.1, read on the forward strand.
ATGACTGTTATTGTATATGATTCTGTGACTGATATATTGTTATATTACATGCAAATGAAAGTGATTGAATTTGACGACTGAATTGTGGCATGCACTTTATTTTGATGCATGTAATATAAAGGAGTTGTGACTAATGTTGCTATTGATACTGTTACTAATAAGAGCTTTAAGCTCCTGCATATGTGGTTCGAGCCTATGACTCACTGTGATCAATAAGTCATAAACTGACTGACTGAGCCTGATAATTCGGGATACTATTAAAGCACATAGTCAAAAAAATATAAAATGAGTCTCATACATATCGCATCCATATATAAATTGAATTCATTGAATGATTTGCAAAGTTGTGTGAATGTCGTTATATGATTGAACTGTTTAACTGAGAAATGATTTATCTGTGATAGTATTTGATACTTGTCAAGTGGATTTGAACTGTATGATTACATATTATAATTGAAATCTTGTTTTTTGACATGAGTGAACCATCAAGGATGGTTACTCTACTGAGTTTGTAAAACTCATCAAAATTGCACCGTTGCTTTTTAGGTTCGAGAGTGAGTCATCCTAACTTCTAAGATTCTGTAGAAGCATATTTTATGCAGCTGTTATAGTCAGATTTGGCTCAAAGATTGGTTAGCTAAGATTGAGGAAATAGTTTTTTTTTCCGAGTTTATAGTATTCGATGCATACTAAGTTGTACTATGAACAGTTTTTCCTTTCGAGTTTATAGTATTCGATGCATACTGAGTTGTTTATGATTATAAGACAATGTTGCATAAACATGGCTAATATTGTACTATATGAAACAATGTAAATTATGGTTTTGATATAATGTGATAACATTTTAGGTTTAGAAAATGTGTGATTGATGGTTTAGTGTATGATGCCATGTTATGTACAGTGAAGGTGAGATAGTTAACATGTCATTTCTGACATATCCAATAGACACATGTGCATATGCCAATTGAGAATGGGGTGTTACAATGGTAGTGTAATTTCCTATAGGAAGTTTAAGCAAAACATTAACCATCAAACACTTAAGAGAAATGAGTGAAGCCACGAGGAAGATTCACTCTGCATCTATGCTTATCTTTGGGTGATTAGGCCAATTGTTGAGTTTGCTTATGTATACTAATGAAAAAGTAGTAATGATATGTGTAGTAGCTTGATATTTGAGTTGGCTAAAATTTGAGGGATTGTACGCTTTGATCTTTGTGAAAATAAATTGATAGAATTGAATAGTTGCATTTATTTTGCTTGAGGGCAAGAAAATATTTAAATGTGGGGGTGTTCATAGTTGTGTATTAGTCTATGTTTTTCTAACTAATTGATATGCACTTCTTGCATAATGGTTTATGATTGTTGCACTTTAGGATTCATTTTGTATGTTTTCATTTAGTTTGCTCATCATTGTTGTTCTTTCGTATTTGATATTAATTTAGGGTAAGAATTGATTATTTTTATATAGGAATGAAGATGAAGCAATTGGGAGATTGAACTAGCGATTAAAGAGGAGAAGAGAAGAGGGAACTTTCTATAGCAAATTCCTACGATCGTGGGAATTGATCGTAGGGAATCATGCCAATTCCCACGATCAAGGGATGCTTTATCCGAGACATAATGCAAGGTTCAGTAAACTTTAGGGTTTCTGAACTAGAAAAGAAGATAAAAGCCTCCATGGTTAAAGGACCCTCTGTAGAGCGGGCCTCCTTGATAGAAGAATACAAGTTTCAAGTCTTGAGGAAGGTGAAGATTCAAGGATTATCAATAACAATTAGGAAAATAACACATCAATACCAAAATTTCCCAATTTTGGCAGTGAAGAGAAGGAGTTTTCTTTATTCAATTTTTTGTGTTTTTATCCATTCTAATTTTTGTAAGATGGATTATTTGAGTTTTGATGATATTATGGAGACCATGATTGGTTGATTTAGTTTTAGGGATTACTTTTGACCTATTTTATTAAACTCCTATTTTATTGAATTGAATGAGAGTTGTCTTTGATGATTGTTGTTTATATTCTTATCTTGCAGTAGATCAAGAGAGTGAGTAAGGTTATTTGTGTAGGATTGTAAAACAAAAGTTGGCAACCTATAGACTTACAATCACCATATTAATTGATTAATTAGAAAAGTGATCTCAACTAAGTCAACTAATCACCTAAAGGATAACTTAATAGCTAGTTAAATTGGTGGAGTGATTGGGTAGGTAGAGAGATCATTTCATCAACTTTATTTAATTTAATTAAGGATAATTAATTACACCATGAGAGAGGGTAGTTAATATAATTAGACATCTTCGGTGAGACACAATTTGATTAATAAAATAGGATAGAGACAATAGGGAGAAAGTGATCTCTAGATTTTATATTCTTGAATTCCAATTTTCTACATTTTGGTTTTGTTTATTATTCATTGTTAGTATTTCAATTTTAATTTAATTTTTTAGATCATTTTCATTAAACAATTTTGTTTCTTAAGCAAAGTGTAATCTAAATTAAGTGGTGTCTAGGCATCAATCCTGTGGGATCGATATTTGCTTTCTAACTACAAGTCACAACCCATATACTTACAGTTTTTTAGTGTGAAACGGGTAAATCGTTTTTCCAAATACACTCAAAATAAATAAATTAACATTCGAATCTAGATCAATTTGTATATTTAGTACAAAGCCCCTAGACGCAGATTTTGCATGTTAATGATTTGATATAACTTAATGATTGTGTTTAAAGTTAAATTTATTTCATCAAGTTGAAGCCATTGTCTCATTTCTACATTGTGTGTGTGCAATTTTTTATGTGTTTGTTATTTTGTTTGCCTGAGGACAAGCAAATGTTTATGTGTAGGGATATTGATAAGCTTGATTTACATCATGTTTTATGGTCTAGTTTGTTATGTATTTAAGTGTTAATTCATTGTTTACTATGTGTTTAGGTTAGAATTGTGTTAGTTTGTGTATTTAAGGGTTTTTATGGGTTAATATAAATCTTTGAGCTTAACTATTATGTTTTTCAGGTTCCTTGATGTGTTTGTTAGTATTTCAGGGCCAACATCGAAGTACGGAGAAGTTTTAAAGGCATTTGGGCTTAATCAACAACCCATGTTCATGGCACACTGAAACACTAGAGCCAGCCCACGATCGTGGCCCATATACCATGACCGTGATAGAAGACTGCATTAGGCAGATGTGGAAACAAGTGAAAACATTAAGTTTTGAGGGATTTTTTGGACCATTTTGACCTTACAAAAACCTTAGGGTTACCATGGTATTTGAAGAGAAAGAAGAATACAGAGAAGGAGCATTTGCATCTACCATTAATATAGAAACCCTAGAGAGTTCATTGAGAGATTGAGAAAGCGAAGAAGGAAGAGAGACGTGGAGAATTACCATACATGAAGTACTTCCTGGAATAAGAGGTTTCCAACTATTATTGCCTCCATCATCCGTTCCAATTCTATTTTTCAGTTTTATTTTCAATTTGATTGATGTATAGAACTAGGATAGCCGTTGAGATTAGGATCTTTGAATGTTGAGAATTGTCTAAAGCCACCTTCGGGTTATTTATCTTTAGTATAATGAATTTCGATTAATCATGTTTTCATTGGATTATTTATGATTTAACTTATGCTCTTAATTAATTCAGTGATAAACTGAGAGGTGAACTAAGTGAAGATCATTTAATTGGGCTAAGGAAAGTTAGGTAATTTAATAGAAAAAGAATTAGATCAAATCGGTAAATTTGTGTTAAGAGAGATCTAACATAGGTTTTTGATAGTTTTTTAGAAAACTTCAGATCTAATTTAGGTTTTGAATAGATTGTTAATTAGAGATTATAATTCCATCTGATTAGGGTTTATAAATTAGGGTTAATCGTTATAATTCGAGAGAGACTAATCAACTCTAGGACCAACTAGAACTAGTAATCTAGTAAATCATAATTGGTTAGGTTTTCATTTAAATCAAATAAAATTTCCCCTTTCTCTCAATTGGTAATTCTTTAGGTTAATCTTTGGTTGGTTGTTGCATTTGCTATTTTTTTTATATTTCTGAATTTGATTCTTGAATTGGTTGTGTGATTAAAATAATTTCTTATTTTAGTCTTGTGCATTTTGAGTTACTGCAAATTGTTTGGCCTTAGATTTTAGGATTAAATTAACCCTCCTCGTGGGATCGACACCTTAAGTATTGTGCAAATAACCCATCCACTTGTAAAATATCAAGGTTACATTATTAAAGCTTTTTCATATCCGAGCCTGCGATTAATTGTTTTAGAATGAAACTTGTTTTATGAAGTTGAAGCCATTATCTCATTATTGTATTGCACATTTTATGATTTTGTGTTGTTTTTTATATTTTTTTCTTGAGGACAAGAAAACATTTAAGGGTGGGGATATTAATAAGAGAAAATTGCATCATGTTTTAGGCCATAGTTTGATATGTGTTTAGCCATTAATTAAATCATTTAGTATGTGTTTAGGTAAGAATTGTGTTAGTTTGTTAATTATTTATGTTTTAAGTTTTTTATTGGTTAGTAAAAGTCTTTGAGCTTAAATATTATGTTTTTAAGGTACTTTGATGTGTTTGTTAGTGCTTCAGAGTTAACATCGAAGAGTGGAGGAGTTTCAGACACATTCAGGCCAAAACAACGACCTACAATCATGGCATGTCAGGACAAGATCATGCCCTGCATGCCTCAATCATGATAGAAGGCTCAGATGTGAGCCACGATGGTGGCCTATGTCGTGCAGATGCATAGATACTCACAAACTTCAAGTTTTTAGGGATTTTTTGGACATTTTTTATCCTAGAAAAACGCTAGGGTTACCCAAAACTAACCCTAAACATAAGAGGATATAAAAAGAACAGAAAAAGATAGAGAAAAGAATTTTTTATATAAGCCACCATGAGAAACCCTAGAGAGAGATCATCGAGAGATAGAGGGAGATAAGAAGGAAAAGAGAATAGGATAAGATGCTGACTCAAAGTACTTCTTAGATTAGGAGGATTCCTGATGTCACTGCCTCCTATCATCCATTTTAGATTGTAGTTCCTTTTCTTTTTAGTTTTATTATTGTATAGAATTGGATTGAATAGTTGATGATAGGATTTAGAATACCAAGGATGTTTTAAACTCACCTTCAAAATTTTATTCTTAAATTAATAGGAATCTGATTGTTTATGTGTTTATTAGATATTGTCTGGTTTGATTTTTCTATTGCATAATTCGATAATAAACTGAAAAAGGTGAACCGAATGAAAACGATTAAATTGGACTAATGAGAGTTAGGTAATTTAATAGAAACTAGAATTAATCAAATCGATAATTTTTGCGAAAAGAGATCTTATATATGTTTCCAATATTTTATTAGAGGACTTTAGAACTAATTAGGTTTTTAGATAGGTTGTGAATTGAGAGATTGCAACCTCCATAATCTAATTAGGGTTAATGGTTATAACTCAAAAGACAGCAACTAACCTAGAACCAACAAACCAATAATTCATAATCATTTAGGTTAACATTAAGGATAGGTAAAATTCAGTTTCTCTTAATTGGTAATTTCCCTCGGTTGATTCTTGTGTGTGTTGCAAATTGCTTAATAATTAGTATTTTCATGTCTGATTCTTAATTTGATTGATTAAATTATATTCTCATATTAGTTTCGCTGCATATTGAATTTCCATTTTTTGTTTCTGGGCTTAAATTTTAGGATTAGATTAGTTCCCTCCACATGGGATCGGCACCTTTAGTACCACGTTAATGAATCATGCACTTACAGATTATCAAGGGTTAATAATTACAAATTACACATAACCAAATCCCAATCATAGCTCAAATGAAGAAATGGCTATGAAATTGGTAGAGCTCACAAAGCATGTGAAAATGCTAACCATGAGACAATCTTAAGATGTTCTAAATTATGATGTATATGGTGTATATGGATCTTTTAGTCATAGAGCTAATGATTGTTTGTATTCTTTTGAATCTTTTATAGGTGAGGAAGAACAAGGAAATTCACTTAGTGGTTTTCAACCGAGGGTGGGTAATAATCCATATTCCAATACCTATAACCCTTGTTGGAGAAAGCATCCTAATTGCTCTTAGAATTCCAACAATCAACCTGTGTAGTCCTAATCACCATATTAGAATTTTCAAAGGAAGAATCAATTCCAAGGGCAATCTTCAAATCAAAACATACCGAGAAAGCCTTCTTTTAAGGAGAGCCTGAATGAGATCATTTAATTGACCACTTAGAATCAAGAGATGAACAACAAGAGATTTGATTCATTAGAAGCTTATTTAAAGAGGGTTAAGGCTCAAGTAAGGCAACTCACTATTCAATTGCAAGGCAATCAAAAAGGAAAGTTTCCTAGTTAACTTGAGCAAGCCAAGATCGTTATGATTTTAAGAAGTGGGAAGATGATTGATAATCATATTGATATTCCTTCTTATATGTCTTATGTAGGTAATTAAGAAAAGGAGAGCTTCGTCAAAGGAAAAGATGAGATAAATGAGGAAAACAATGGGAATGACTCTTTAAGTCATGTTCAGGGAGGTAAAAAACTTAGGCATGTAACCAAGGGTGATGAAGGACCAAAACTACTTAGGGAGACCAATCCTTATAGACCATTAGTTCCATATCCTAGCCACCTTAAGGACTTGAAACAAGATGAACAATTTTCTGATCTTTGTAACATGCTTTCTAAAGTTAATATTAATCTATGATTACTAGATGTGATCAGGAACATTCCAGTCTATGTGAAGCTCTTCAAGGAACTAAGCACTAAAAAATAGAAGTTTACGCCATATGAGAGGGTGATTGTTTCAGAAGTAGCAAGTGCAGTCCTTCAGTAGCAGTTGCCCTAAATTGAAAGATCCAGGGAGTTTCAACGTGAAGGTGTTCATGGATAATAGTGAGGAGGTTAAAGGGGTGCTTGACCTAGGAGAAAGCATAAACCTAATGCCTCATTTTATTAATGTGAAATTGGAACTAGGACAATTAAGACCTACTAATACGTGCTTGTAATTACCTGATAAGTCAATTCGTTATCTAAAAAGAATAATGGAAGAAGTGTCAGTGAAGGTTAGAGGATTGATTGTACCAGTAGACTTTGTGGTTTTAGATATAGGGGAAATAAAGGGGAAAGAGAAGGAGCACACCATACTCCTAGGGAGGCCTTTTATGGCCACTACTAATACCTTGATTAATGTGAAGAATAGGAAACTAAGCATGACAATTTTGGAAGAAACAGTAAAATTTTCAAATCTATAATGTTGAACTCATTCCTACTACTACTACTTTTGAACACTATTCTTTGATTGATCAAATTAATGTTGTATATTTTTCTCCTTATAGGAAGAAGAAGAAAAGGAGTTGGAATTAGTTAAAGAGAGTGATGAATGCTACCAATTGTTGGTCGATGCACCTGAGGGAATGTTTGGGAAATTCTTTGAGGAAATTTCCAATTAGTAAAAGAAAACAATAAACTCAATCACTTTGAGCATCCTCTTTAAGCATAATAGTTGAGGTGTCCAACCAACATACATTAAAGAAGGGCTAAATGGAAGGAAACCTATATAATTTCTGTTTTGTTTTTCAATTAGTTGTTTGCTATTTATTTTTAGTGAAACAAGACCTAATAAATTTTCTTTGTGTTTACAGGCCTACTTTTCAATCTTTTCCGTTTGTCTTCCTTGCATCTGTTCACTTCTTCTCAATGTAGTATGCCATGTTTATTACCATGCTTCACACTACATCAACACAGCCACCATCCACTCTTTCGTATCATGTTTCTATCCTTTTCTTATTAGTTTAATGTCATTTAGTTTTCATGTTTGTCCATATTCATTTTATTTTGTGTCTTAGATCCCTCTTTTACTTTTTTGAATCATATTAGGAATAATGTGGTTTTTAAGTGTTTGTGTGAGGAAAGGGATGGGTATTAGTTTAAAAAAATGTTTATTAATTGTATGTGTGTTTTTGTTTTCTCATTTAATAGTTAGAGATGCATGGTCATGATCTAAACTCGATCACGATTAGAAATGCATAATATGAGCGAATGAGTATACTTGCATGCTTAGACTAATTAACTTAGATTTCGGTTAAAAGGACATTAGCTTGTTGTGATAGATGAATGAAACTTTTCATTTGGTAAGAATTTAAGCCTTTTTGAACTATTGAACACTAAATTCTAGTATTTTTTGTTGAGAATGTCATTTCATTAATAAGGAACTCTAGAACTTGGTTGCGAATACTAGATAAGATCACATAATCTTAGGAAAACGTTGAAATGATGAAGGCCATTAGGATTTACCCCTTTTACAAAAAGGGCCATCATAATGTTACCTTTAATGAACCCCAATGTAAAACCTTTTCTTTCTTTAAACCAAAAATATAAGCCTTAACCTAATTATTTATCCTCTTCATTGTACCTATCATAAAGCAAGTTGAGCAATTGAATGTGTATGTTGGGTTTAGGGAATAATTGTTTGAACAATTACGGGGGACTTATAGTATAAGGTTAGCTTTTGGGTTAGGAATGGTAAGGTTGTAATAATTTGTACCTCTCCTCTATAATATTCTCTTATGAACTTGATCTTGTTCTAAATAAATAAATGAACAATACAGTAAGAAAAAATAAAAAAGAAAAAGAAATATAAAAGAAGAAGAAGGAAGAGAAGATGACTACAAAATGAAAAGAAGAGGAGTGAAGTAAAAATGGGAAGTGATAATTTTGTAAAATGAGAGGAAAGGAATAAGTGTTTTATGGTTTATTGTTTTGTATTATTTTAAATGCTTAATTTGTGTTGTGATTTTAAACTAGGATTTTTCTTTTTCCTACCCTTAGCCCGACCCTATTACAATCATAATAAAAACCTTCAGATTGATGTTTATGTTTGATATAAGTGGTGTAGATTGGATTGGTAAGCAAGCTTATGGTAGAGTATGCCTTACCTGAAATGAATGATGAGTGAATACATATCTTACCTTTGAATGCTTGACAGGAAGGAAAGTGGAGTGAGTGTCTATCACACTGGTTGATGGTTCTTTGAATTGAAGAACTTGTTGATTTTGGTTAAATATGCGAAGAATAGCTATGGAGTACTATGATTTTCAAGTTCTTAGGTTGTGTTTATTGAAATGCTCATTGATGTCTTTGACTGTTAAGTGGGAAAATTGTTGTTCCCATTGTTTTTTCTTGTATAGTCTAATGTTCTTTATTTCTATTAAGGAAAAGAATAGTTTAAATGTGGGGGAACTGTTATGTTTAGTTCATATTGCTTTTAATTGCCTTCATATCTTGATTTTGGTTACAAATCCCTAGGTTTTGATGCAAATGTTACACAAATTGAGTGAAAATGGTGTGAATATTACATGAATGTTAATTAGATTATTTTTGTGAATTTTGCATGAAGGTTTAAGGGAAAGTTCACGTAATTTTGCATGAAAAGAAAAAAAAAGAAGGAAGGTGGTGACATAACTTTTCACCACCGTGACAAGTGACAAGTGCCCTCACGTGGGTGACTTAACTTGTCATCTTTATTACCAATTTTTCCATTAATTCATCTACTTATTACGTATCATGTGTAGAAGGAATGAATGGAAACCCTAAACTTAGAGTCATACTACAAATAGTTAGAGAGGAGGGTGGTGGCAGATAGATATTACATTACCATATATTCTAACATTCTTTCATTAGAGAGGGACACACACAAACTCTTTTAGAGACAAAGCAAATAGAGAGAAAGAAGGCGAAGTAGCAAAGAAGAGCTTTGGCTAAGAAGATAAAAGAGAGAAAGAGCAGTGAAAGGAAGCAAAGTGAGCAGTCGACCACAGGGAAAGAACAAGTTGGAAGCTGAAGGTGAGAACCAATGCAAGAACCTTGAGAGTGATTGGAGATCACTACAACTCCTTAATCCAAATGCTCGTTTGCTCATTCAATTTATTATTTATTTGTTGTTTTACTGAAACTAATCCTTTGTTAGTTGATGAGCGAATACTTTGTCAGTTTTTGATAGTTTATTTCAATTTTTCACTTAGCTTATTGCTTTAATAATTCTTTTATACAAATCAAGAAGGAATTCAAATATTTAAATATGATGAACCTTGTTATTTCTGTGATGGGATGATCTCTTTTTCTGGAGGATTAACGTACGTATTTTAGTTAAATATACACGATTGAAGGAATGTGTTGTTTTCTTATGTGTTATTATAGTTTCTAAACTTAATAGATGTAATAACATGGTCAAACTTTGCATCATTTTAGTATTAAATGAAGGATCGAGAGAGTAATTTTAATATGGAATGAGAGACTATAGATTAGTGGGGTTTAAATAATTAATTTGGATGATAAACTTATTGAATACAAAAGTTAGGTTATTTTATTATTTGAATTGATCTTAGAGCACAACCATTAATTTTAGTAAGACAACTATCCAATCATTTCCCATTAATCATTCATAGGAGATTAAATTAGTGAAATTAATTCTCAAGAGTTTTCCACTTTGATTAATCTATTTGTTTTTGCTCCAAGTTAATTCCGCTAACTTTTTAGTTTAATTTTGTGATTTCCTTTAAAGCCTTTACTCAACAAATCATAATAGAGTGTTTATGAATGCATATTTTTTAATTTTTATTCAAGGTTAATTTAAGTGAACCAATTTAATCTCCGTGGGAGACGCCTTGGGTAATCACTACAACTACCTCCCATACTTGCGACAAGGATAGCCTAGGTATTTTTAGAACTTATTTAGGCATAGCATTGTTTATCTTCACTTTGTGGTTCCAGGTTGTTGATATCTCCCCATTTAAACATTGCATCTTACTAGAATCATTTCACATCCTATTGAAATCGTAAAGTGTTAGCAACAATAACATTAACTATTTCTTCTAAGGATGTACCTGAGTTTTGTTGTCTCTCTCAATCTTAGAATCTACACCAAAATTGTCGTTAATCTTGTTAGAATTGCAAAGTATTAGTAGTAATCGTATTAACTAAGTCTTCTAAAGGTGAACCTGAGTCATGATAAGAAGCTTATAGTCTAAACGGGAATTATTGTGAATCCTGCAAACTATTATGAAAGTAATTTTACTGACTATCCTGTCCATAAGTAAAGTTAATATGATCACTCCAAACATGGTTATAAGATTGGGAATATGAGTTATAAAAAATTACTTTTCCATATATATATATATATATATATAATATTCAACTTACAAACACTAAACAAAAAGCAAAAGGATTAAGAAATAACTAAAAAGAAACTAATTATAAACAAATATGTATAAAAACCAATTACAATCAACAACAAAAACTAAAAGATTATACTCATCGACAATAGTGCCAAAATTGACTTAGCACATTGTAACACTACTCAAAATAACTAGACCTAAAACTATAGTAGTGGTGATTCTAGGTCGACCCTACAAAGAGTGTTTAGTTAGCTTTTGTAATGAAAAGAATTGGTGTTTAGGTTATGGGGAGGGTTTGGTTTAGGTTCAAATAACAAAATAAAATGAAACTAAACTAAACTAATTAAAACAAATTAAATAAAGCATAAAAAAGAATGAAAAGAGATTAATACATTATGGACACGTTCATTGGTTCAGTATTAACCTACACACAATTAAACATACTTCATTAAATTGTTATTATCATATCTCTCCTACCAACTATCAATCGTCGGTTAATGATAAGTTCTATTAACCTTGATTTTCCTTTAGGGTCATGTGATAAGTGTAAATTGCAACGTATTTTAGGACATAGTTTGAAATGTGTTTAGTCGTCAATTTGATCATTTAGTATATGTTTAGGTTAGAATTGTGTTAGTGTTAATTATTGTTTTGAGGTATCTTGATGTGTTTGCTAGTGTTTCAGAGTCAATATCGAAGAACGGAGGAGTTTCGTGGGGAACCCTAGCCATAACCAAGGCCCAGTATCATGTCATATAGGCCATGATCATGGCCATCTGGACAAATACGGGGATGTTTTCAAACTCAAGCTTTCAAGGGACGTTTTGGTCTTTTCAGACCATGAAAAAGAGCATATATTACCTTAAATAGAAATCCTTATAAAAAGAAAATGATGTGAACATAATAGTGGGTCTTCATTTAACCATTTTTAGAAACCCTAAAGAGAAAAAGAAGAAGAGAAAGAGAGGAGGAAGAGGAAGAATCAATCTCAACGTGCTTCCCAAATTAGGCGGTTTTCTAACACTGTTGCCTTCCTAAGTCATCCATTCGAAGATTCTATTTCCTTTTTGTATAAATTTTATTCATGTCTAAAGTTAGGAAGGATGGTTGAATGATGATGATGGTCTAACTCTCCTTCAAGATTTTAATTTGATCTAATGCTATTCGAGTTGATTTTGTGTTATTTGAATTGGTTATTGTGATTTTTCATGTTTCTTGCATAATTCGATAATAAACCGAGAGGTGAATTGGATAAAAAATGAGTGGATAGGATTAATGAGAGTTAGCCAATTCAATAGAACCCGTAACTAATCATACTGGTAATTCTGCAGAGAGAGATTTTGTATAAGACCCGATAGTTTATTAGAGTGCTTTAGATCTAATTAGCGTTGTGAGTCTTTTATTAATTGAGACAATACAAATTTCATAATCCAATTAGGGTTTATAAATTAAGGTTTAATGGTTATAACCCAAGAGAGAGTAACCAGTCTTATGATTGTCTAGAACCAACACTCCATTAACACATAATCATCCAAGTTAGCATTAATGATAGGTAAAATCCCCTTTCTCATAACTTGGTAAATTCTTTAGTTGATTTCCATTGTGCTTATTTGTTTCTCAATTGTTAATTCCATCGTGTTTAACTTCTTATTTATTTAGTTGAATTTAATTACTTTATATGGCATTATTTATTTTTAGTTTTATAGCTTTTCTAGCATTAGATTTTAGGATTAGACTACTCTCCTTCCTCGTAGGATTGACACCTTTAATACTGTACTACGAACCGTGTGCTTGTGGAATATTGAGGTTTTATAAAATTAAAACTTACATCGATCAAGTTTTTGGAGTCGTTTCCTGAAAAAGCGAAGAATAGTTTAGTTCTCTTAGGTCAAGGCATTTTAGTTATTTTTAGGTTTATCTGTTCTTTCCATTTCTTGTGTGTGCATACTCTGGCATGAACACAAGAGTTACTAGAGCTCAAGTCACATAGCTAAAATTATAGAGCTTCACATCACTCCTCTAGAATGTTCAATTAGAAAATTTCAGTGTCAATAAGAAGAAGAAACTGCAAAAGCAGCAATGGCTAAGGAGTTTCAGCAAGAGTTGGATCAAGGAGCGAACTAAAAGCATCAACCAAGAACCCTTATGGACTTCATAAGATCGGGCTTCAATGCAGCCAATCAAGGTGTAGCTAGGCCATCTATTTAAGCAGCTTCCTTTAAAATCAAATTATTCCAAATATGCTTCAACAAAATGTGAAAATTTTATAGATTAAAGAATGAAGACCCGAATACACATATTGTCAATTTCCTTTAAATCTGTGATAACTTCCATTATCATAAGATGTCATAGGATGCTGTAAGAATGAGACTATTTCCTTTTACCTTAAATGTTAAAGAAAAAGCTTGGTACCATTCCCTCAACCCGATTAATGTCACTACTAGGGACCAACTAGTTCGTGCCTTCCTAGATAAGTACTTTCCCCTTACAAAGACTACGAAGATTATCAAGGAGATCAAAAACTTTCAGTAAGGTGACTGGGAATCGATTTATGAAGTGTGGGAATGATACAAAAACTTGCAAAGAAAATGTCTACACTATAACCTACCTAAAGAATTTCTATTGCAAACATTCTATAATGGATTAACTGTGACATCCCATCAACGATGGGAAGGGTAAGATGGTAATGTGGAATGGGAGGATTAATTTAAAATTGTTTGGTTATGTTCATGCATTCATATATGCACGTGAATAGTAAATTTTGCATATGTAATGATTGTACATGCATTCATGATATTTCCCGGTATGTTTGCTAATAAATGAAATTGTTATGAAAATTTTGATTTTAGTGCTTGAAAATTGAATTGGAGTGTGTCTTTCTGAGTTTGGTATTTTTGGAGAATTTTAGAAATTTTTCTGGAAAATTTCGGAGTACTTTTTCGGACCAGGAAAAATTGTGATTTGGTGATTTCGATATGGTTTGGATATTTTTTATAATTTGGTAAATTGTTTTGAGTTGAAAATATTATTTGGAGACTATTAGTAATATTTTAGAATTTTTGAAATTTTTAGAAAATTTTTAAAAAAATTGGAGTATTTTGGACCAATTACATGATGACATGTGGACTAGTGAAATTGAGACAAGTGGAAGACATGCTTAGGTGA